>JAOWAR010192623.1:0-15469 GCA_028571005.1 Clathrina lutea | reverse complement strand
TGAAAAAGACAATATAATGAAGTAAAATTTTTATTGCGGCGTGCCCGAAAAACAAAAACCGCCCCGCGCGCGCCCCGTTTTCCCATACACCCCACCGGAACCCCCCCCCCCCCCCCCCCCCCCGCCAATGCCGAACGAACTTACGTATATTGCACAGCCGACCCGTTTATGGCTTTTTCTTTTAACGTGTTCAAAGAATGTGTGGCTGACGCGGAACGGCCTTGGAGGGTGGCCGATGTTGAACTTGCTCGGCAAATGTCACAGCCACTCGGTCCTTCGTTAGCTTTTCACCTGAGCTCTACTCATTCGTCGAGGTTCTTCTACTCATTCGCCTAGGTTCTTCTACTCATTCGCCTAGGTTCTTCTACTCACACACCTAAGTTCTACTCCTCCGCTCGTCTATGTACAATTGACCTTTTCTTTTCACCCCGGTTGCTGTTTACGCTGTGTATAAAATCTTCAATTTTTGACCCCGACCTCTGTCTTCTTTTCCTTACTCCGACTATTGCCTTCTTCCAAAAATAGTGATAACTCTCCAGGACTATTACACTGGTAGCAGAGGATGGTTTGGTCAGGAACATAGCTCGCGAGTTTGCTCGTGTTTGTGTCCGTCGGAATCATACTACTGCGTTTTTTGCTCGCTCTGTTGGCCTGGCCGGCGGGCATTGGCATAGGAAAGATCCACAAAACGGCCGTCGCTGTTGACCGAAGGAATTCACACGTCCGGAACCCGAAAACAATCTGCGGCGAGTCCCTCGGCCTTGGAGATTGGGTCTTCTCCGCAGAGCTCGCTCAGCGGGCATATCACAAATGGAGAGGACTAAGTGGACTTCCCCTCGTCGTTTTTGGACGGGGACGCCCTGCACATGCTCTGGTTTCTCTCTTGTTTAGACGCGTGCAGTCTCGGATTGGAACTCATTGAAGCTCAGCTCTCTTCAGCTGACTTTCGGGTCACTGCAGAAGAAGAAGATGCTCGGCTCGCCTTTTTTCGCTTGCTCAGAACGGACCTTTGGACCACTATATTCGGGAATTTTCAAGGATGAGTCTGAACGTCTCGGACCTAGACCAGCACTGTCGGGCTTTGGTTTTTGTACGAGGGCAATTCGGATAGTCTGCGTGGTGATTTCATGCGAAAACATCCCGGCGAAAACCCTGCCCGATGCCACTCGCGCAGCTCGTGCAGCTCAACGCATTGTCACGTGGATTCGCGGAACCAACTGGCAGGGTAAAAAGCCCTCCCGCAGAGACAATGACGGAGGCAGATATTGAGTGAAGCCGAGTGAGGTAAGCTACGGAGCGAAGGTAATTGTTTTAACTTTTAAGTGCCGGAGTCAAGGCCACATGTCACAAGGGATTACCCGGAGCGAGAAAAACTCAACTCTCCGCCCAAACGACAGTCGCCAATGACCCGGAGGGTGCCGTCATTGGCGATGAAATTTGCACCCAGCCCGTTCCTGCACCGACCTTCGAGCATCCGAATCGTTCTAGAGTGTTAGCGGGGGAAGACGTCTCCGCTCGGGAATTGGAAGCTCATCCCGTTGTCCCTAAGAACGCTACAACTGAAGCCCAGAATTCCAGAAACCCGCGAGCCTTGAACGCCTGATGGTTATCGATGATGAAACCCCTGGAAAAATTTTCAATCGACCCGACTACCGTGAAACCTGTATCGACAAGGAACCAACCACCTCAGTTAATCCCAACCGGTCTACACTTGGAGCTGGGAAGAAAACCCCGGAACCTGAAATTAGAAACCTCGACACCAATGCAGCCTTCCATGCAGCACAAGCTTCAAAGGACGCCTGCCTGGAAGAGGTGCTGTTTTCCCTGTGACTTGGGCTCAACGCACGACTTCGTGTCACAGGCTTTTGTCGAGAAATTCAATGGGGAAACTAACCCGGAATTCTCGGTATCTCTGGCAGATGGCAGCAGCAATTTGCTCGAACGACTCCGCCCTTGATGGCCTTGGAAGGATTCAGGAAGACCCAATCCTTTCTCGTGTACCCACTAGCTATACGACGTGATTCTGGGAAAACCATGGTTGACAAGGAATAATCCATCCCAGGACTTCCACAACAACGAGATGGAAAGACGACCTAACGCAAGTCACCTGATGACACCCCAGCCAAGACAGCAGAATCAGGACTCAGAACCAGCACCACGTTGTCAAGCTCAACATCATTTCGGGGAAGCAGGCTCGCCACGACTGTCGAAAGAGTAGTCAAGGTTCCCTTGCTTGGATAACAGGAGTTAATCCAATGAACTGTGACTCGGAAGGTCTGCAATGCGGGGGCAAAATGATAGATTTCTCTTCAGATGTTAGCGCCATGGAACGACATAAATGAAAAGACTTATTGGAGGAGTTCAGCGACGTTCTCCCCAATGAACTCCGCACCCGTTTACCACCCCAGAGAGTGGTCAACCACAACAGACTTGGAACCAGGCTCAAACCCGACCTCGCGACACCCCTACCGATTGTTCTGTCCCGAAATTGATAAATTACAAAAGCAAATCTCCTCTTAAATGACAGAGATTGTTTTGATCCCAGTAAGTCTCCTTATGTTGCTCCTGTTTTCTTTGTCAAGAAGTCGGATGGTTCTCTCTGTTTAGTGTGCAATTGGCAGCACTGAGCTCAACGGAATTACCATCAAAACCGAAGCTTGCCTGCCAAATGTGGAAGATTTGTTCGACATGGTTGAGGGCAGTAAGTTTTTCAGCAAGTTGGATCTACTTTGGATACCACCAGGTACGAATCAGAGAGGAGGACATTCCAAAGACTGCAATCAACACCTCCTTAGGAAATTTCCAGTTCAAGGTAACGGGCTTTGGTCTCTGCAACGCCCCAGCTACCTTTCAAACTCTGATGAACCAAGTTCTTTGTCCTTACCTGAGGAAATTTGTGGTGGTCGTTTCTTGACGATGTTTTGATTTTTAGCCAAACACGGGAGGGCCATTTGAAGCATGTCCGTACTGCGTTAACATTCTTCCGCCAGCATCAGTTATACTGCAAACCAAATAAAAGCGTATTCGGAGCCATGGAAACCCTGTACCTCGGACATGTTATCGATGGTGAAACAATTTTCCTGAATTGGAAGAAGCTGGAAGCAATCAAGAACTGGCTTGCTCCGCAGACTGTTGGTACGACCAGAAGCTTCCTGGGCTTCACCAACTTTTTGCTCCACATTACGCCAAGGAAACAGAACCACTGAAGACACCTTGCGGGCCTTTGTAAACCATCAACAGTCAAACTGGGATGAGTTATTGCCCCTGTGCCAGTTTTCTATAAACACTGAACTCCGTTCAAGCAGCTACAGGTGAGTCCCCTTTTTTCCTGAATTCAGCCATCGCTCTTTGTTAATGACAGGGCACGTGTGCTCCATCAAGACTTACCACATGGCTGGCTTCAGTAATGCAAAGAGGCCATGAAGTTGGCTAAGGACACCTTGGTGTCTGCACAGGCTCGTGGCTTGGTGTCTGCACAGGCTCGTCAAGCTTTTTATAGCGACAAGGAAAGGAAGGAGATGGTTTTCGAGGTTGGTGATTCCATTCTGGTTTATCGAAAGTTTCTTATCACCCCAGAAGCCAGAGACAGGCCATCCAACAAGTTGCGCCCTCGGTGGGACGGTCCCTTCAAGGTCATCGAGAGAATTCTTCTAATGCGCATCATGTGGATTTGCCGTTCCAGCTAAGATGTCACCCTGTTCTCAAAGTAACATCACTGAAGAAGTACCACAAGAACACCATAAAGGTCGCTCAGTAGAACCACCTGCCCAAACTGCCACTGTACGTGTGTGTGGAGCGAAGATTCCCGGCCCTCAAATAGGCTGGAGACGAAATGCCGCTCAAATCTAAAGGAGGGCCTCGATTGCCTGATGGCAATTGCCACATCAAGCATGTTTGGAAGGGAAGAGCGAGGATGTCACTGAGCCTTTGCCCAGCGAGTAACTTACTTGTAGAAATGTTGTGGATCGGATGCGTAGTTTCTGTCACCAAGATCAATGAGCAGACCGTGAGAGATCAGAGACGAAGAAAATGAGCAGATAGAATGTAAGAGTGAGTATTACCAGGGAATCTTACATGGTGCCGGAGGAACCTGATCATTGAAGATCTTTTTTCGTTTAGTACTATGGCAGGGCAGGTAGCACAAGATGTCTCGGTGCGTAGAAGCACACGAGAGTCGAAAGCGCCAAAGAAGTTTGGCTCATGGGACACTGGAAGTGAGATCAGCCAATCCGCTCGTCAAACTTGTTCTTCTTCCTCATCGGAGGCATGTTTAAACAGTGATAAGGCAGCAGCAGAACTCAAGCTTGCAAAGGAAGAGGCCAAGCTCCAGGCTGGAAAAGGAATTCAATCGAATGTGCAAAATTTGGAGCTGGAGGCAGCACGCTCCCACGGTGGTTCACCGCTTTGACGCTCCGCTCGACAAGATTGAGAAAAATTCAAGTCTGGTACGATGGCAACGATACCCAACAATCTGGAGTGTCTGTTCGGAAAGCAGTATCCTCTGCAACTGGGAATAGTTCTCGTTCATCAGATGAGGAAAGTATTTTCATCGATGGCGAGGCTGCCGCTGCAGTGGATGCATGTGGCACCGTCGCAGTCAAAGCCATGATGGGGAGTTGCCTTGGCAACTTCAACGGTGCCACGCACATGTGCACTCACTCGAACACAAACATTTCCTATGCATGTGATCACGTTGCTAAGGATATCAATCGTGGCGCTGATGGACGCAAAGTTGTTGGGACCGCCAAAGACATCGTCCCAAAAGATGAAACAGTGCGTGCGATCGCGGAGATTTCAAAGTTTTCTTCTTTGGCCAACAGGCATGCGCCAGCCACTTGCAGGATGGAGTAACATAGTCAATAAAGAAAGCCATCTCTTCTAATGCTGCGAATATACCTGGTCATGGAGCATCTTCGAGCAGAAAAGCTTGCAACTTGCACGCTGCAGGAGCTCCCTTGCTTTCAATTCTCAGTCGATGTCCGCTACCACTTCCAGCACTTCGCACTGAAAAGGAGGTGCAGGCGGAGGTTGACCATTTTCAGAGTTTACTCAACTCGCAGACCACGAGGGCGTTAATGATGCTGTCGCCTGACACTCTACCAACTACATTTGAGTTATCACAACGAACATCATCGAACGAGTTTGGCCAATTTATGGCACATCAGGCTGCAAATACATTCTTGCTGCGATTTGCTGGCATCCCAGCGGAGTGGCCTATCTTCAAGCAGCTGCTTCACAGTTCTACTGTAAGCTGTGGATTTTCTCATGCTGAGAACTTGGGTCGTCTGCGAATGAGTCTGCATGGCCAAACAAGGGAGGTTGTGTCATCTTTGCTTACGGTGCCCGGCAACGTTCCTGAGATCATGCAGACTTTGGAACTGCGCTTTTGGCGTGCTGACTTGGTGGTGCAGTCCATCATCCGCAAGGTGCGGCGCCTACTGCCGGTGAAGTGCAATGATCTTGATGCTTTTGTGTCCTTTTCAACTGAAGCATCTAGTTGTCACCATGACAATGCTGCAAGCGGCTGGTCAGATGACGAACCCGCAGTTACAGAATGATCTTGTCAGGAGACTACCAATATACCTTCAAATGCATTGGGTGATCACTTGGTTCAGCAACGCCTGAAAGATCCAGGCCTGGACAAGTTTTCAGCATGACTTACTGCCAAGGCTATTGCCATCTGTTTATTTCATGTGCCGGAACAACCGCGATTCACAGCTCACGCACATATGATACCAACAACTGGTGAATCACTCCTCAGCCTGCCGAAAGACCAATGGAAGGTGAAGTCACCATCTGGCGTGTTTTGTGGCAAAGCGCACTGGAGTGGTGAGTGTAAGGTCGACAGCAATTTTGCATCACGTGAGGCACAGCTGCAGGGCAACCGGTGTTTTTTGTGCCTTCGCAAGGGTTACATGGTCAGCTCATGTCGTCAGAAGACAACGTGTTTTTTTATTGTCACAAATAAAGGGGCCATCACCATAGCCTATGCCTGAAACAGTTTTCAAGCAGGGCCTCAGCTCAAGCGCAGCGCAGCAGAACCTGTGTCAACCGTGCTTGACAATGCGGAAATACCTGCCTTGGCTGCATCACGCGAGGCTGTGTTGATGCAAACGGCGACAGCAGACATCCACAATCCAGTCTTTGGGAAGCACATGCAAATTCATATGGTACTGGATTCAGGCAGCTAGAGAACCTACATAACGGAAGCTCTCGCTACATTGCTTGGACTAGAATGTTGCAAGAGTGCACCATTGACAGTAATGGCATTTGTCAACGTCAACGCACAACAGGTGGATTGTGAGACCACCAGCTTCAGCCTGCAGCTATGGGACGATTCTCACATGAACATCGAAGCCAAGGTGGTACCCCACATCACAGGTGCCATTACCAGAGCGACTCTTCAACCATCCGTTCAAGTTCGTTGGCAACATATCGTGCACACAAAGCCGATGGCAAATGCATATCCACCTCCACCAGAACCGCTCTCAGTCAATGTTCTCCTCGGAAATGATCATTACCTTGACATTGTGTTGCCAACATGCGTTGAGATGCACCCTGGGCTGTATCTGCTGAACTCAAGACTTGGCTGGATAATCAGCGGACGAACGCCGATGGATGACTTGGAGGCCACAACTGCACCAGCTCCTCTGGTGATGGATGACAGTGCGAAGAAAAGCAGATTACTCTTGACTGTGACCAATACCGAGGGAAGATCCTAGTCATCATCACCTGACCTGGAGCTGTTCTGGAAATTGGACACAGTGGGCATTGTTGACTGTCCATTGTCTCGGGATGATGAAGATGCCCAGTAGCAAATTGATCGCAGCATCCAGTACCAGGATGGTCGGTATTAAGTTGGACGGCCATGGAAGGACGGTTGTGATCTTCCTACCAAGTACCAATTAGCCACGGGCCGTCTTGCTACCTTCCTGAAAGTCTCCGTCAACAGCCGCAGCTCTTGGAGCACTATCATGATGTAGTCAAGCGCCAAGAAGAGCTGGGCATCATTGAGCGGGCTGCTAACCACGACACACCCGGCATCCAACTGGCAGCACTACTTGCCGCACTGTGCAATCGTCACTCCAAGTTACAACACTACCAAAGCCCGTGTGGTCTATGATAGGTTGGCTACATCAAAGGCAACCAACAACAGCCTCAATGATCGTCTACATCGTGGCCCTGTCTTGCTTCAGCCACTTGTCGGTATTCTGCTATGCTTTCGCACGCATCCTATCGCATTGACTGCTGACATAGAAAAGGCATTCTTATAAGTTGGCCTTTTGTCGGCAGAGCGCGGGGTCACTAGATTTCTGTGGATTCAAGATCTTGGCAGTAACTCTACCTTGTCTGAAAACCTGGCTGTGTACCGCTTCACACGGGTACCATTCCGCATCACATCAAGCCCCTTTCTCTCCGGTGCCACGATTCAGCATCACCTGACGAAAAAGCCTGGTCCATTCAATTAATGCCCGATTCAAAATCTCTTTGTTGACAATCTGATTACTGGCACTGACGCCCCAGACAAGCACTAGTCCTCTACACAGCAGCCACCATGACGTTCCATCAAGCTTCGATGAACCTCCGTGCTTGGAACTCCAGCAGTGTTGAAGTCCGTGACAACATTTTGGTGGAGCATCGAGACAAGTGCGACACCATGGAAGTCCTCGGGATTCCATGGCAAACGGCGACGGATTCAATTTCAATTCCTGTCCCCTCACCCGTTTCTCTTTAAAATGTGACCAGCAAGTGTGCAATGCTCCAAGCTGTGGCATTTTTATCCTGCTAGGTCTATTAAGCCCTATCACTTTGTAAGGCAAGTTAACGTCTTCAATATCTGTGGAGAGCGTACATTGGCTGGGACAATCCACTGCCTGAGGAACTCTATTCCAAGTGGCAACACTTTGCAGAGGAACTATGTGGTGTTGAACGGCTCTCTTTTCCCAGATTGATCACAGCAACCACACCTGATGGCTGTCGCTATCAGCTCCTGTGCTTCTGTGATGCATCAGCTTCTGCCTATGCAGCATGCACATACCTACGCATTGTGTCACCAAATGGTGCCAGCAATCATCTGGTCGTCTGCAAAATGTGGCTGGCACCTACCAAACTGATCTCCTTGCCACGCCTCGAGCTTCTCGGTGTGGTTGTTGGAGTATGCAACCTTGAGTTTGTCAGAGACCAACTACCGCATCAGCCTTTGGATCAAGAAATGCTTCCGTGGACAGACTCACAGTATGTTCTAGCGTGGCTAAAACGCAGCATCCTCTCTCAGTTTTTGTGCAGAATCGCATCAAGGTCATCCCCCAAGTGTCCGGGATCACAGTCTGATATGTCAACACCACTGATAATCCCACCGACCTGCTGTCACGTGGCGCACCGGCTAACAGGGTTCAGCAATTGTTCTGGCTGTATGGACCAGCCTGGTTGCATGAACCCAAGAGTGATTGGCCGACTTGGGACGTACCAGAATTGACAGCGGAGCCGCTCAAGCATTTTCTCATGGAAAAAAGGAAGTGCCATTCTGTGAAACAGCTCATTTGACACAGCCATTGCACATCAGACCACCTGCCTCGTCTGTTGAGGGTCGCTGCTAGGGTCCATCGCTTTTGCCAACGGCTCCCGGGCCAGTGAGCTCGTCAGCGTCAGGACTGTCCGGTGACGTACTTGACAGTTGAAGAGTTATCAACCGCCGGACTCCTGTGGGAATGTCATGTACAAGGGCATGCCTATGCCGATGTCCACTCTTGCGTCAAGTCAGTCCGCTCACACAACTTAGTACGACAACTTGATTTGTTCCTCGCAGAGGACGGTATTTTTGGTTGCGGTGGCCGTTTGACGCACTCGACTTTGTTGTCAACTGCTAAGCACCCAAAGCTGCTTCCACCATCGAATCCATTTACCACCCTGGTCATCAAAGCTTGCCTCATCCAACTTTTCTACAGCGGTCCAGCGCGCACATTGAGCAAGCTCCGTGACCACTACTGGCTGCCACAACAATGACGTGCTGTTCAACACATATTAGCCGACTGTCATGTGTGCAGACACTCCACTGGGCTTCATTATCATCAACCGCCGACAGCTCGGCTACCACCAACGCAGGTGTTGAAGTTTCCACCCTTTACATTCACTGGAGTTGACTATTTCGAACCATTGAACTGCAAGGACATGCTAGAGGCCGGAAACGTCTGGTCTGCTTCTAGGTCTGGGTCCTTTTACGTGTTTTGTAGTCCATACTATTCATCTTAAAGTTGTCATGGATATGTCAGCTGACCACAATTTTTGCATGAGCGCATTGATCTTGGTGGATCACACATCATTTCCACCACTGCTTCTGATGATGATGATCCAGAGTATGCTCTCTTTGCGCTACCACAGCCTGTTGCGACACAATGTTTCTCTGCCTGGAAGAGAGGCCAGCGCCTGCTAGAGGCCTTTTGGCACATCTGGCAAACGCGATATTTGACCAGCCGACGAGAGCATCATCGCTTCTCTCAACATGTAGGCCCTTCCTCTGGCACACATCGTCAGGTTGGTGATGTCGTTCTCATCCATGACGACAATCCGTGTGGTACAAGGAGGATGAGTAACATCCAACAGCTTCAGACAGGATGTGACGGTGAAATACGAGCTGCTCAAGTCAAGGTACCATCAGGGAAAGTCATTTCTCGGCCAGTTGTGCTTCTTCATCCTTTGGAGACTTCAGTTCTTGATGCTGCCGCTTTTGGCTAAGTGGAAAGAGTAACAACGAGCAGAGCTGGCCAACCAAAGAGGGCATCCACTCATCAGCACTCAAGTGCATTAATTTCTGGGTCGCGGCCAGCCGCGGCCGACCAATCGCAATCACCATGACCTCGATCATGCGTGTACTTGCACATTTTATCGACTGGGGGCGATCTCGCTTGTTCCTTGCCATGGGTAGCGCTGCTGAATGAGCAATTTTGCAGCTGCTCCGCGATCGCGAACACAGGTGCCAAGCTGAGGCTTGGCAGCCCACTCACATCTGAAAAAGAAGGTGAATGTGGGTTGTACGCTAACCTGATTCATTGAAGGTGTAGGCCAGCCTGGAAGGAGCAATTACCTAGGCACATGGATGCCACTGCAGCTAAGAACGTAGAGCATTATTCTCGTTGCAATCGACTTTGGGCGCCTTCAGAATGGTTCTGAATCGTACATTTTGGGCGAAGTCAATAGAAGATTGTCACATACTTCTTATTGTAGTCACGGGGCTCTTGCCAGCTACGCCAAAGGAAGATTGAAAGAGTATCACAGGCCTGGAATGATGTCTTGCGTACTGCAAACTGCTGGAAAGAGTTCGTTTTCTTCAAGGAAAAGAACTGTCTACCGTGATAGCAGTAAGCGATGAGAACAGACATCTTGGTTGAGTAAGAGTCTTTCATGGCTGCTTCCTGGGCTAAACTCGGTTTTAGGTAAATGCAGTGGTAAGGTGTTCAGCTGACACCCACCCTTATGCATGGGAGCCAGGGATTAATGCACCTGAGCGGCCGAAAATTCAACCTCCTCGTCAGACAGCATTTCAAGCGAAGCAACGAATTCGTGATCAACTTTCGAAGGAATAATCACTGTATTCTCACGTTTGTAATCATCTTCCCCTCTTGTGTATCGGCTTCTTTCGTATATGCTTATCCTTGTATGTCCGTACACCAACCCTGCTCTCCTCTTTCTTCTTCCGAATTTTTTCGTCTTTCGCTCTAACACAAATTTTCATTCTTCTGATGTTCTCCTGATAGACAGCTACACCTGACCATTACTATCATGTTTTTGTTTTTTTTATTTGCTTCTCCAATTTTTTTTCTCGCTGGGGAGTGTGACCGAGCCTTCGCCCAGTGAGTCACTTTCTTGTACACATGTTGTACCGTAGGAGTGTATGCGTAGTTACTGTAACCAAGACCGATGAGCAGGCAGAGATCAGAGAAGAAGGAAGCGAGCAACTAGGATGTAGAGTGAGTGTTACCGGGGATTCTCACAAAGGAACCGGCAATGAAATCAATCCACACACGCGCATACGCACATTACCGGAACGTGGCATATTTCAGGCCCTCAAAGAGGAAGGGGGGGGGGGGGTCACCAGCCAAACAGAAAGAGGCAGCTGGCAGTGACAATCCTGACGTCAAGGAAGAAAACTTAAAGTCTGAAATAAGTTTTCAATAAAACACTGGCTAAAGTTCAAATTCCATTGCAATATTATTCGTCCATTGTGTATCTTGCAACATTCGTTTTCAGCTGTCCAGTGTGTAGTACTCAGTACAGATTGTATGTAGGCGAAGATTTACTTTGACAGATGGTTTGGTGAGTAAGACTTGGTAGCTACTTGCCATCATAGTTGGTGACTAGATTTGGAACTCTACTTTCACTCTGGTGAGTCGAAGACAGAAAACCTTTCAAACCTGCAAAGTGTAACCTTTCCAAAGCATCCAATCACAGTAATGCAGGAATGACAATTCGCTGTCCACAAAACAAGAGCCTGTCTTCCAAAGAGATACTCAACTCATTCCGGTGACCCCAGTATGGCTTCAGAGGTGATTTGAGTTGCTTGTAGCTAGGCCAGCCCTCCTGACAAAATTTATGGAGAGCATAACAAATAAAGTCATTCAATTGGGCCTGAGCAATGTCAGCGAGATGTTCATCTGTGGCCGGAAGAGAATCAGCGGTAGCAGCTAGGAAGGCATCAACATCTTCCCACAAGCTGATATCTGCTACAGTAGCATCCGAGGTCAGGACTTGTGAAAGTATGCCCACAGTTATCAAGGTTTTCCCTGGCACACGGACAATGTAAAACTTGAACCACATCAGATGAAGCTGCAATCGCACCACTCTCGGTGGCAGTTGATCCAATGGCTTTGTGCTGAGAAAGGGCACAAATGGCTTGTGTTCTCCAAGCAAAAAGTCCAACAAGATGGTAAGCTAATCATTAACTCACAAGCCCAGGTTGCCATAAGAGCTCCTTTTTCAGTTTGTGAATGTCTTTGTTCGGTAGTGGTAGTCTATCTGGACTGAAAAGCAATAGGCCACCACTCTCTATTAGGCTGTTTCTGGCTAATCACAGCTCCAAGGCCAAAAGAGGATACATCTGCAGAGACATTTATCTTGTGGTTTGGTGAATGTAGCGCTAACACCATTGAACTGCCAAGTTCAGTCTTGATCTGGTCAAATGTTGTCTGTTGTTTGGTCCCCCATGTCCAGGCATAGCCTTTGACGAGGAGCTCGCGGAGAGGTTCAAAGGGAGAGAGAGTGTGGCGAGATTGGAAGAAAATTGGCCGAATTGATTGGCCATACCCAGGAACCTGCAGACGTCGCAAATACCTTAACATGCTGGCATGTTGATAAGTGCTGAAACTTTTGAGGGGTTAGCATGGACACCACCAGCATCAAGAACATATTCATAGAAGCGAACGCTTGTTTGCCCAAACTTACACTTCTCTAGCTTCAAAGTAAGACCTGCTTCAGTAAGGCGCTCAATTACTTAAGAACCTCTTCAAGCCTCAGGTTGTGTTCTCCGAGTGTGGATCCATAGATGAGAACATCGTCCATTAGGCAGGCAACACCTTTGCAGTCCTTCAGTAAGTCTGACATGCGTTTTTGGAAATGCCCTGGAGCAGATGTTATATCAAAAAGAAATGTCCGGAGGGTGCGATAAATGTTACCAACAGCTGCGATTTTGAGTCCAAAGGAACTTTGTAGACTCTGCTGCTGGTATCCAACTTAGTAGAATATTAGGAGATGAGGAGAGGCTGCTTGGAGGAAACTAGTTGTGGATTGTACCCCCAGGAAGGCGGGAAAGACTGCAGGGCCACTTTGTATTGTTTTCTTCGACGCTTTGAAAATCGGTACGTTTGGAACAAGCGGGTAAAACCCGTTACCGACCAGTCAACAAATCGATCTCCGATATTTTCCATTTGGGACAAGATTTGATGAACATATGGAAGGGTTAGCTTCATCATCAAAATCAGGACTTCCCTTCATCAATTAGTAAGGGAAAATATATCATCTGATACATCCAGGAAACATTGTTTCTTTCTTCTTCTTCTCTTTCTTCAGATAACCTTGCTCCGGGTGAAGCAGTCATGTGCAGAACCCGTGGTGCAAACATTTAAAGGAGTGTGATGTGTGCAGGCTTTGCTGTGGTGAGAAAAGCATATGTCTGCACTTGTTTTTTTTTTTTTCTTTTTGCTTAACTGGAGTGTCACATGAAAGACGGAAAGTTGTTTCCTCTGAACAGAAGCTTTCCTTTGACTGAATTTGGCAAGCATAGTTTATCGACACTGTCACACTTTGGCAAGGCCAGAGATCGGCGTACCACCGCCAAGCAGCGAAGTTCAAGGGTCACCTCAAACAACTTGCCAAATCTCTGAAGTTGTGGGCTGCTCTGCGCAAAACTTTCAAGCCCAATTGCAGCTTCGAACAAAACCCTGGCGCCCTTCAGCCACTTCCTGCCCAGGGCTCGCTGAACAAGGCCTTTGAAAGGCGCAACACCGACATCGTCGCCAATGATTGTCGAATCCCAGAGAAGAAGGGTGCGAAGGATTGACAAATTTGGTTTGCATTCGATGAGCTCTTGGAGGAGCTGGTAGCGCTGGAAGCTTGAAAGCCACCTGCAAGGGAAATGCTTTACTAGAGCCTTCACGAAGTCCCGTTGTCTGAATCGTTGCGCCCTTATAAACACATTGTAGAAGCTCGTTGAAGTGGCTGGACCATGACTCGTGCCATCGAGAAAGGGTTTGGCAGTTTGGAGAACTTCGCCCAGTACTTTTTCATCTACACGGCCAGAAAACGCATCAGACATGAAGACTACCGCGAGAAAACCGTCGGAAAGCGGTCGCCTGAGAAGCGTCCTTACCGTTTTCACGTCATTGCGGAGAATCGCAATTATGACAGCACGGGTTCTTTCTGGACTGTCTTCAAACCAGAACTTGTCATTATCGCCCAAACAAGCTAAGAGGGTGTCAAGGACGTTGTTATGCCCTCGACAAATAGCGAGTTCGATAGGGAAAAGACAACTTGCTGTTGTGGCAGTAAGACGTCTGCAAATCCGCGAATAGAAAGAACGAGCGTTCCGCAGGCGGAGATCGTTTGTTGCCTCGGCTCCTTTGCTTAACAGTCTCCGAACATTGATGACGTTCCCCCATGAAACCGCCTCCAAGAGAGCTTTCTGACGTCTGGATGGCCATCCGAGACAACACCTGAGGAGCATGCGATGTTTAGAGTCCCTCGCATGAATCCACTTCAAACCATCCACTGCATGCTCAATGCAGGAAGGTTTAAAAGAGCGCTCGCCATCACTTGCCATAACTCTGAGAATGTTGAATCGGCCTAAAGCAAAGGCGGTTGTAGTCGCGTCTAGCAACCGGACAGACCATTGTCTGCCGGAACGTACTTGTTGTGTCCAGATTGCAGCGCAGTTGTGCAGAACGCGGGCGATTTCCACTTCGCCGTAGATAACAGCAATATGTAAACACATTCCAACTAGGTCCGGACAATGCGCCAGGTCAGTCGCGACGAAAAGGCTGTCCAAACGGTCTTGTCTTCCTGAAAGAACTGCGGAGACCGCCGTGTCTCTCAGCAGGTAGTATCTATTGGACGAGGACGGTTGATTTTGCCGTAGGGTCCTCAAGCATTCTTCAAACTCCTCTTCGGACTCGTACTCACTCTCTGCTGAAGAGGTCATTGCGTCAGAATTCGAAGAGGCTGGAGGAGGTCGTCTGTAAACTGCAGCGCGGCGGCTCAATACCTCTGAGGGCAAACTTTATCCCGTTCCACTGAAAAAACAAAACAAAACAAAAACAGCAGGGTCGAAGAGCTCTGAACTCCGTGTTTGTTTGAAAGTTTTATAATACATATAGCGAGACTGAACCTAGAGTGTCACCAGCGTGTGCTAACCGCACGGTTCTTGCAAAGTTGGTTTAGCACTTCTCCTTTTCGATTCAGCCTTAAAACCGCGCTGCCCTTTGCGATCTCTTCACCTGCTCACCCTTTTCGGCGCCAGGACAGCAGCTTGGCACGCAGAGCACTCCAGGCCACCAGCCCTGGAAATAAAATTAATTGCATCGACTGGTATACTATTTGGTTTCAACTTTGTGTACTGCCTGAGGCTGAGCGAAGCCGTAATGGTAGCCTTTCTTTATCATCAACATTCATGAAAACAATGCTCTAGGGCGCTTCACATCCAGTCAGCGCCCCTCCCGTTCGAAATATTCATTCTGCCGACCTAACCCTGAAAAGATCACCCACTCTTGCTTGCATTACCTTGTTTCTAACACAATATACATAACCAATGTGAAGTCTTTGGTTTTCAGTGACGTCTTCCTTATCCACTGTCTCACAGATACCCATACACGCACCCTCCATACACCTCACCCTTAATAATAGCCTTCTCTCTGGCTAGTGTGGTGCAGTAGATAATAATAATAATAATAATAATAATAATAATAATAATAATAATAATAATAAT
>JAOWAR010192512.1:0-15474 GCA_028571005.1 Clathrina lutea | reverse complement strand
TATACCTTGCTGATGACGCCTAACAAGGCAGAAACAGCTGTCCAGGGTTGAGTATGGAGAAGAGCCTGTCATTTTTTAACACACACACACACACACACACACACAAACACACACACAAACACACACAAACAAACACACACACACACACACACACACACACTTCCGTGGGCCGGGTAAAAAAGGACTTCCCGATCGCCGATGTGATTTCATAAAAGTCCCCACAGCTATAACGGATGTTCGAATTACGAATGTCCGAGCGGTAAAAAATTCGAAGCCATTAGTCCAAAGTGCCGTTAGTTCGGATTGGAAACCACCAGATATGAAGGTTATGAAAGTATCTGTGCTTTTCAGGCGTATGTCCCACTAAAGTTACTTGCCAAAGGTAGGTGGTCCGACGGCTGACACGACTTCTGCGACATTGCCTAGTTCTTGCCCGTTTCAGCCGCATTCGGAACTTTGGCATTCGTTATTTTGAATTCAAACAATTGTCGTTCGGATTGGGTTTCGAGCATTTCTGGATACTCGCTTGAGAGCGTCAAGTGGCCTCTCAGTTATTTGTGAGTACTACTAGTTCTAGTCTAGCGATGTCAGAGGCTGGCGAGCTAGCGAGATGGAGCGTTTACTTGTGGGCTTATTGCAGGTTAGTTTTTTTTGCGTGTCTGTAGCTTCTGGGGGAGGCGTACACGTCAAGCTCAGAACACCACATACCAGTGCACACAAACGGTCACCCGTTGCCATGCGTACAGAATGAGTTATTTCCGCAAGAATGATCCCCCCTGTCCTGTGAGGATGTTGAAAAAGCCGCTCCGAGACTGACTTCAGTATTCAGACCTGCCTGAAACCGTCAGATCGATGTCCTTCGCCTTTCCGAGACCTTCCACCGTATAACTCTAAAGGTTAACCATAACCTCCCTCGATCCCTCTGCTCAAGACCACCTCTTGGTCCCACTGGAACTTCGTTTAAAAGACCCTGAAAAAGCCAACGTTCAAGCAGAATTGAGAGACTTATCATCATGAAAGAGCATAACCAAAGAAACAAAGGAGGCGATAAGTAAGTCGTGTTTGTTTGTAGGAAAGGCGGGGTTGATCAGCCACTGAGAAAAGACGCCGTGGTGGAAATTGTGCAATTGACAAGAAAAACCAAGGGAGAAAAAAACGTCGCAGCAGGAAATGCAGCTGTTCTAAATCGCTGCTCATGATCAAAAGTGAATTCCTTGCTTTTCATTGTCCACACTAGATATGGACTTGATCAAAGTTGAAGGAAAACTTGGAAAGATCGTGGTGATTGGAATTTTGAATTCAGGAGCTGGAAGTTAGGAAATTCTGGCGAAAGTGAAAATAAACATATGGATGAAAGAAGATGTTTTAAATATACAAAAAAGGACAGACACTGATCTGCTTCTGCAGGAGCTGTAGACTACCCAGAAGGTCAGGTATATGAAATACTAAGTGGTCTGAGTAATGCTGGTGAAGTGTCACTGCGGAACAAGAGGCCGTGTCATGAAGGACGACTCTGCACGGCTCTGCTCGCGAAAGTGAACCTTCTGATGGTTTGTGAGCGCCCCCATGGTGCTGAACTCCTTGCCGCATGTTTTGCAGTTGATAACATTGCTGTCGTGTTGCATGATGACATGCGTCCTCAGCTGTTCAGCGCTGGAGTAAGACCGGCCGCACAATGAACATCTCAGCGGCTTCTCCCCGAGGTGCACACGGTGGTGTCGTTGGAGATGTGCCAGTCGATTGAAGGCCCTGGCACAGACTTGGCAGCGATACGGACGCGGTCCTGGCCCAAGTTGGACTTTTGACATCTCATCAGTGAACCTCTTGCGCTCAAGCTCCTTGGCAGACTCGTCAGGAGAGCTCCCTTCGTCATGGTGTGTTGGGCTGCCACCACAAGTGTCACCCATGAAAGCTGAGTGTGTATGAAGGGAGTCATTGGAACAGCTGGATGGTGTCACAGGAAGGGCGACCGCAAAGACGTCTGGATCTGTGCTCGAGCTCCCATCATCAGACAGCTCACTGTTATGGTGATAGCCATTGCTGTAGTGGCGAGAGCCGTTTACCGCGTAGTCCTGGCTCGGGTGTAAGTACATGGCATCAGGTTGCCGGCCCACTGCTGGCGTTTGATGAATGTAGCGGTTGTGATCGCTGGCCCAATGAAGTTCAAGATGGGAGGCCCGCACAAATCGTTGGCCACACAATTGGCAGGCGTACTCCATCAGGTTATGCATGCTTGCATGGCGGTTGAGGTGGTCGCCACGTGTGAAACACTTGCCACAAATGTGGCAGACTGAAGGACGCTCGGGCGTGCGGTGCGACAGGAAGTGATGCTCAAGATGACGTCGCCATTTGAAGGTTACCCGGCAGCTGCGACACCAGTAGACAAGTTTCTGTGGCAAACATTCACTGTCCAATCCCGGCAAGGGTCTTAAGACAGGGTCATCCGGCACCAGCGACTGGAATGATATAGCATCAGCATCGGGAATACCATCCTCCATGTCCACGGGACCTTGCATATTTGGAATGATCAATGGTCTGTCTGGGCGATCGACAGGCGAGCGGCGCCAGCCATTCAAAGGTGGCATGGGGATGGCAGTGGGACAAGGGCCCTTCTCGCCTTTATCGGTTTGGGCGAGGTCAATTGCTTGGAGCAGAATGGCTGTTAGGGTGTTCAACCCTTCTTCATCAGTGCGCTGCTCAACCAGGACTCGCTGGGTGAGCTCTTCAAAAGGTGTGTCCCCCTCTGGCTCAGGTGTGAGACTGGTGGGTGTGAGAGGGCACAGTTGGAGTGGTGCCGGGCAGCCGTTCTCGGCTTGGTTGTTTGCTTGGCCAGGACTCAGCTTGGGGCACGTTGCTATTGGCTGGGTGTCGACCAGTTTCAGGGTGTGGGGAGCTTGCTGTCTCGCTCTCAGCCAATTCTGGTGAAAAGGTAATGACTGCAATACATTGTTATGCGAGTTCTCAGTTACTCTTGCATAGCCCAATGTGATGGAGCGCTGACGGCCCATTTGGCCAGATTCTGACGTTTCTCGTTTGGCGCCAACATGGCATGCTGCATGCTCCACGCTGATGGCTTGTGGAGGCATTCCGAAGAAGGGAGGGTGAATTGTAGGCCTTTCTGGACCATCTTCACACAAGACAACTCTGCCGTCTGCAGGATGCCGTGAGTGAGCAGAGCTTCGCTTCTCAAAGCGGTGGAAGGTCTTGTCTTGCTTTGATGTTCTTTGAATGCGAGAGTCAGCGGGCGTCTTCACAGGCTGGTCGTGTCCCTTCTCTACCTTGTCCACGGTGATAGGTTGGCCAGACAGGTGCGGCTGGCCGTAGAAGAACCTTGGCGACGGTTGGTAATAGCACTGCATTTGGTTGCCTGTCATTGGTCCGGGAACGAGGACTCGTGTGCCTTGCAGATGGCCAGACGCCTGCAGAGGTCTCCCATGCCGATGATGATGCGGAGGCTCCGAGTAAGCCATCATTGCGCCCACCATTGGCACGAAGGGAGGGAAGGCGCCAGCGGAAAGATGGCCCACTGGACGCTTGCTGGGACGATTCTCCATCTCGCCGGGTTCGGGGTTGGGTCGCTTTTGCGCTCCTCCTATCCTGAACGGGTCGCCTGCGACGCCGCTCCGCGAGTAGCGACCGCTGCTAGGCGCCCCCAACTCCGGTCCTGGGAGGTTGCGGGCCGGACGGGCTGCCGGACGAAGCTTTGTCAGTGGCGGCGGCTCACCGATATCCAAAGAATCGTCATCTTCTTGCGTTGCCACCGTCGACGGGGGTCTTGTGCGCGAGCCCATTCTAGAAAAACAAAATCAGAAGAGGTGGAGAGGTGAAGACAGATGGAAGGAAGCGATGGAGGGAAAGCACAGGGGTAAGAGCTCGTGGAAAGGACGGCGTTATTAAATGAACAGCAGTGCTTCGTGATTAAGTCACGGAATATTCACACTTGCATGAACACAACGGGATTTGCCGGACTGTAGCGGAAATTCGTCTGGACGACGACCAATTGGAGATACCGTAATGATCCTTTACGAGCTGAGACTGGGTATCATTATCGCGCAGAATGGTTTCGACGCCGGGCCCTGCACGCAAACTTACTCATCGCTCCATGATTCCTGGCTCAGCGTGGTGCCTCTACAACTCGGATGGTTTCGCGGCGCTCTGCTGTCGGCGGTGCCCATCCGTTGCTCTGCTGGCTCTGCCTTGCACAGTAGGGCTATCCGGTCATTCACCGGACGAGCCAGCTTGTGAAACAGACTGACAGGAGAGGTTCGCGCATGAGACACACAGGGCCTTGGCCTGCTGATCAAGACCTGGGCGGAAATTTAAAGTGTCTGCTTCGGATATGCGCACTGCCGCGCCAAAGAAGCGAGAAACCACAGCCGAAATGGTTGTCACGCGCCCAGGAAAATGGCTGATCGCCTCGCAATCTGTTCAGGAGCGCTCGAACCACTGGAACCACGCACCTCAACTGCACACCTGGCGTTTGTGCACGACTCGACGAGCGCCTGCTAAATTCGCGTGAAACGCAAAGCGATTCTTCACCAGACAAGATCGCCCGTTTTCCGGTGCGGCAATGGTCATCGCACGAGGGTCATTTCCTGGCCAGAGCGCTCCCTTCCACTTTCCCTGGGGAGTAAGACCCAGGCGGCATTCATTCGTTTATAGCCCGCGACAGTTCCAGAGGATGTTGGCAGCGTGCCTGCCGAGCCTCGCTGGCAATAGCTTCGAAAGAAAGAAGCAGCAATGCCAGTGGGCCGACTGACACTATTTCCGTGTACCTTCAACGTGCTGGCCGTCTCGTCGACGGCGTTTCATTAAGAGGGGTCTTCTTCGCTACTTATTCACTAGCTCATTATGGCGCTTTCGAGTGGAAAGGGCAGGGCTGCGGTGTAAGAACCACCTACGGGTAACGGTGTATGAGAAAAACACTCGGCGAAGTAGGACCTTGATGGTCAAAGCCCTCGCGTTCTCGCTTTCGGCCTTGAAAGGCTTTCCAAGGCAGGCGATGAAGCCTCGCTCGTTCGAAACCCCCAGAAGGTTGGTAAAGTCGCAGCCCGCATATCGGATACGAGCCTCCTTCATGGGTCGGCTTCTTAAAGCATGTACGAAGCCTTAGTCGCTTGATCAGCTTGCCAACAGTGCATGAACGGGTGCGTATCCGGGAATTGGATTTCGCTCCGGATATGGGCCCTCTGACAGAGCCGATGAGCGCTCGAACGTCTGCGAGATCGCATCCCTGGACAGTTCTTTCTTTTTTTCTAAAAACATCGAGAATAGCTGGTAAGCGGCTGTAATGAACTTGTGCCTCCAAAGTTGTATCTCTACCAAGCCACATGTCGACACGTTCCTCGTACGTTACGTTATGACCTGGGGCCGTCTCGATTTTACACGATTGGAACGGAGAATACTGACAAGACGTATTGTATCAATGCACGAAGCCAACAATACCTCCATAGCGAGATAAAAGACCCGGGCTTCGCCAAGAGGAGCCACTTTTAATCTCCCGCTCGTGGGAACGTCACAAAGCCCCGTTGGGAGAAGCTTCCGCTTACTTCTTTTTCTACTAAAACGCATCATCAACGCCTGGAGTGTGATCTCTGCGAGAAGGTACTAAAACCGGCGGGCAATAGTGGCAAGATTCTCCGGCCCAGACTTCATGTTCAACGACTGGTCACGCCCGCAAAAGCCACGCTGTGGTCTTGACGCCAAGATCGCCCCCTCCATGATGTATGGCCAGCGTGTGCTAGTCAAAACGAAAATTAATGGAGAAGCACCGATTTAGATTCTCTTTTTTTTTTTTTTTTTTTGGATAAATGTCTTCCTTTTTCTCGAGAAATTCAGCACTTCGACAGATTTGTGCCTACCTACCATAGCCCTGTCTTGGCGAAGCGACAGCAAAGAAGGTAGAAACGTATGGCAGCGAGAGAGTATCATGTCTAAGACCCTGACGCGCTGTCCTATTGTAAGATCACGCCACCTTAAAACCGCACGCTCGCACCAGTAGGTCAAAAACTACTTTTTTCGACTATTCTTTTAGAAACGAGGGCCATGCTAGCGTGGGGGAAAATCTCCCAGCCGGTATCGAGAGGACAGCTGCAGAGCAGAAGTCTTACCTGAGAGCGGAAAGAGTGTGACGACGGTGGACTGGCAGGGACGTCCGACAGCAGCGAGGCGTCGTTTCCAGGCTTGGACCAAAGGTGGAGGTTCGACACAGGTGGAGTGATGAGCGAACTTTTCACGAAGCTATGCCTGGCGCGACAAGCTGCTGACCTCGTTGTGAAAAGTACACGCTAGATTTCTCCCGCCGGAACGCTGAGTTTGTCAGTTGCTGTAGTTGGCGCGAGCAGTTCTCTGCAGTTCGGGCTGCATAGCCAGCGAGGCCTGAGCGCTAGCGGACCAATACACAGGCAGGCAGCTCACCGGGCACGCTGGTGAACAGCCACGCGTGATGCTGCGCGTGCTTCTCGCTACTCTTGTCGTCAGCGCACCGCCCACGGACCGGGACTATCTCGGCGAGCCTCTGTGGTGAGAGAGCGGCCAGGATATCTAGAAGGGGCGAAGGTTCGACGTACCATCTATCCGGCCCCCCCTTCACACTTCGCTACCAATCGACCGCGAGCTCCCAGGTTGTTATGCAAGCGAGACCGCTGATGGCTGGGTCCTGGCAATCAGCCGCTCCACCGAGGGCAAGGGTCCTTTTACAAGGGTACACAGGGCCCAGGGGCGTCACCCTGACGTCTGGCCTTCCGATCGCGAGCACACTACTTCACCAAGGAAAAGAAGGTAGGCCGGCCATTAATGGGGAGGAAGGTTCCGTCAGAAGTGGACTAGCCCCTCAGCACATTACAAAGCGCCCTCGGCCATCGTCAACAGGAAAACTCTTTTTTTCTTTTCACCGCTCATTACAAGAAGGTTTCAAGCACCAAGTGGAGCACCCGCAGGAAGGTATGTGCACTGTTCCAAAGTAGAAGTGGCGAGCTTGTATTGTCTATTCAAATCTGGCCTAGGTTGACGCTTTTGTTCTCCCTGCCTATCTCTTTCTCTCTCTCTCTCTTCTCTAAGACCCCCAGGCCTATTACTCGGGAGGCGGCGAGGTTTTAGCGTCAAAGTCTATGTGGTCGGTGTGAGACGCCGGCCTGCATGCCTCCCCATCTGCGAGCCGGCGATGGAGGACACAACAACGCGCAGCCAGCCTCGAGAAAACCGGTTCCACAACGAATTTTGGGGACGCCGCCCGAAGCCGAGCGTGAAGCGAATTTGTCCAATTTGCCTTTCTCTCGGTCACCCCTAGCCTTCCCCTGGCACCCTTCTCTCTCCGCTAGATTCAGTGTTTCTCAGCGGAGACGGAAACCCAGACCACCCCAGTGCTACATCCATACTGGCCGCTTCGTCGTATCGGATGAAGATTGCGACTGATTTGGCTGAATTCGTCAGGCCGGGCCTTGGACCGCCGCGTGTTTAGCATGCCCGATACGCCACAGATCGAGCTGGGACGATCACATCGTCTTAGTCAGTGGCCGTCGGCGAAGAAATTTCTTTTCTCATCAACCGTGCGACATAGCGGATGTGAACTTTATTGGTATGCGCTATAGCGCGTTCCTTCTTTCCTTCCCTACCCCAATGGAGCAGGGTTAATTGACACGACTCGGGCCGCGGAGGCTCGTTGTAAAGCTGTATCCGATAAGCGCGGGAAGCACAAATAGCAGAGAGAAGTGACAGAATGACACGGTGAGCTTGATGGTCTCAACAAGGTGCAATCCCTTATCAATTGCTTAGCGGAAGCTGAGAACCAATTCCAACGCCAAGCTAGACTGATTAAAAGAATAGCTCTTGCCGTTGCCATTGGCCAAGCGTTAAATTCCTCGCACGGTGACGAAAGCTTTGTTTGAGCTACGCGAAGAAAAAACCTGCCCCCAGGAAGCT
This sequence comes from Clathrina lutea, assembly GCA_028571005.1. Classification (NCBI taxonomy): domain Eukaryota; kingdom Metazoa; phylum Porifera; class Calcarea; order Clathrinida; family Clathrinidae; genus Clathrina; species Clathrina lutea. The sequence continues at coordinate 7,554 of JAOWAR010192512.1, read as the reverse complement.
TTCGCCCGGCTCAAAGACGGCACTGCGTCGTACGTGCCAACAAAGTAGGTCGATTGGTCACTCACCGTGCTTCCCTTGAGGCATTTGGTCATCCTCACAAAGTTTGTGCCGATCTTCCTCTACAAACCCCTCGCAACTAAAGTATGCAAGTTTCCGTCAGGCCATGCAAATCGCGCAGGAAGAGGCGCACGCGTGCCTTATTGCTGTGCAGACGGTCTTGTTGCACCAAGTAATTACCAGAATTTTGTTTTGCCCCGCCGAGGAAATGCCTCGCCGGCATCGTGTCTTTGAGCTCATGCCGCAATTCCTCGTTGCAAGTAGGTGATCGAAATGGCTGGCCGCTTGGGCCGACAGCATGAACCATCCTCGCGTTTTCACATCCCTTTTTCTTCACGGACGAGCGCCCTGACGGTCCAGTTTCGATTAGTTGTATGTTAGCAGAAAACGAAAAACTGCAAAAGCAGCTCAAAGTACTGTGACGTTCCAAGTCTGCCGCTCGCTTCGACAGCGCTGAATCAGTGAAAGGCAGGCAACCCTTGCAGCCCCTATCCAGAATTCGCACTCGGTGTGCCCGATTTGCAAATGCCGACGGGCAGGTGTGTAGTAGTAGAAAAGATAAAGTAAAGTGAACTCGGTCATGGACAGGAAACCTCCATCCGTGATTAATTCTCTATACGTGATTCTTCTGATTGACTGCTCTTGTCGTTTTGTCCTCTTCCACAAAAGCGAGTCAATGGCATAAAGAAGGTTATAAGACGATCCTCTTGCAAAGTGCACGAACGCAGCGAACGCCTTGCAGCTGCCCTTTTCGTCAGTGCCACAATGCAAGCATGAACCACATCATTGTTGCAATAAATGTTTCTGAAGAGGAAACAAATTCCCACAATTCTATGTTGCTGTTTCTTTCTTCAATGATGGCAGGGGGTCTACAGGCGGTACACGAAACCCTTTTAAAAGCTTGCACTGCCCGTGAGCTGACTTCGAAGGATCGTACTTGCTTGGGACTTGAGCCTTTTGAAAGGCATGGATGCACTGTTTAAGTGGTCTGAAAAACTATTCGTTGCCTGACCACTGGGACCAATAATGCACTTAGACATGTTCAGCGGGAGGTGCTTGTTTGGCATGCTAGATATGGAATGCGCGCCGCCATGACAAGCGTGAGCATGGTGCACAGGCACCTGTTTAGTCTTCACTGTACTCAATGTTACTATCATGTAGCAAGATAAACGACGTACAGGGCTTGTGAACAAGGAAACAATGCGCCCTCCGAAGTACGCAGTGGTGCATGCACGACGTTTCCCCGGAGAAGCCACTCCAGTGCTCAAGGTCCGTGACTGGGCGAGATCTAGAGGCATGCATGAAGGCATGGCCTCCTCCTGGTCCCGATTGAAAGTTCCGCGTAAATGGAAAGGCTGTGTTCATCATCCGTCCTTTACAGAGCCGAGAGCTGAACCGGATGCCTAAGGCAGATTTTACACAGACCGTCGCTCCTGCCAAATGTTTAAAGCCGGAGGACTCGGGCCAGCAAGGGATACCGGGGAGGCAAGAGGCAGCCTCAGTTGTAGTCGATCCAGGGAGAAACCTTTAAAATGCGGGAAAAAACTGTTAAGAGTTGATCTTCCTCCTCCGTTGCCAGTCTTGCGATTTTGGCGTTCTGCCCCGCAGTAAGTGCTTGGTTAAAGCTCACCCCGAGGCGAGCATTGCCGTGCGTATATCTCAACAACAAGTCTTCCATGCTGTTGAGAGCTCGCATCGCGGCGCGTTCTGGGTGAACGGCAGTGTTGACTCCTCGTGAAGACAATTAATTCTCACGACCCCGTGTCTTATCGATTCGTCTACAGTCCACTTGGCCGGCCCCGCATCGAAGAGGGAATGCCTTGGCGAAGCGTCATGGTATTGCTGCCAGCAGCACGCACTGCTGAACACCAGCATTGAAACATAGGAGCTTCGAAGTGGCGTGCTCGACGGACAGCCCCGTGACTTACCAGGCGCCACCAAGACAAAACATTGTGCGCTTTCCGTTTATCTCAAGTGAATTAGCGACGAAACAAGCCGACCGCCCGTGCACCGTATCATCCTTTCACAAGTCAACATTTTGTGGCTTTGGAAATAAAGGAGAAACCACTAGAGTGGGGAGGAAATAAAGGAGAAACCACCAGAGTGGGGATACGGAGAATAATTTGAAAGATCCCTGAAGGGATGCCCGAGCCGCCCATTTCCGTGCTTTCTTTCAGCTCCCCCAGCTTTGTGCCCTTCCATTTTTGTACTGTTCGATGGCTCTGGTACACAGTGTCGTGTAAAAGACCCTGTCTGGCCTTTTTCTTGAATTGAGAGAACGCTGGCGCGCACAGTGACAGCCCGGCTATACGTCGGTGCCCTTCTGCAGTCCGGGTCAGAGAACAGAAACCGAAGGTGTGCGGAATACGCGTAGGCCTTGCATTGATCCAGCAGGCCATGGACAACGTAGGCACACATAAGGTTAGAAAGAAACGCGAATCATGGCAGTGCAATTCCACTGATCAGGCCGGGTCGGAGAGACTGCCAAACAACACGACAACGACTGAAAGCTGCGCAGTAATTGAGACCAAGAATTACTGAGCTTATTGTCCGGCCTGATAATCAGCCCGTTTTCCTTTTCGGCGACTGACTCTGCTATGTTGGTTTCGGAACATATGGGGAATGGCCGAAAAATGCCTTCGGAAACATCAATAATGAAAGCATCTGTTCCTTCCGACGCCTTGCTCGGTTTCTATCAGCAGATTTGTCATTCTGATCTCCCGATCGCTTCCAAAGACACAAGATGTTTAAACGAGCCAAAGCAACCACCGATGCCACCCGTGAAGGTCCTCAGACAGCTTCCCGACTGTCGATCGATCATAATCGTCACGGTCACACCGGCGATGATAAGTTGAATCAAGACTCTGACAGAATACGAGTTGTTCGGAGGGGTGCTTGACACGAACTCGACTGATCCGAATCCGGTAGATCTACGAGACTACGGTCGGCCAAGTCGTGCTTTACCGTGCCCCGGCTACACATCTCCCTTAGGCTCTGCTTGACCAAGCAGAACGTTGCAAGCTTCACCATCATTATAGTCCGATCAGCTCCGACTTCGTTACAGCAAGAAGCAACAAGCGCCGTAGTGCTGGGATATCAGCTGAAGAATTACTTAAGGAGAGTGTATCAGTTGAAAATTATTGAATGTAGTATAATCGAATGTCGGAGTTTTTAATCGATACAGCCGCGGCCGATAAGCTGAATTTCCAAGTGATGTATCACAGATTGTAACTATATAATGTTTATGTTTACTAATGTGCAACACTGGCATGCACATATGTGAGTACATAGTGTATTTCACGAGACAACTCAGCATGCAGACTGCATGCGAAACTAAGGGACCATGTTGCAACAGCAAGGCCTTGTCACTGAATAGCGTAAAGGTCAAGGTTCTGCATGTGTTTGGCTGACTACTTTCCCCTTCCAGCTACCATACACCAGAAAGACAAAAATTACTGGACCTTGGCACATCAAAGTGTCAGATGGCAAACCGAAGTTTACGCAAGAGGTTTGAGTAGTTCCGAAGGGCTCTGGCTGGTGTAGCTGACCGATATACTAAACATCGACTCCCGGCAAAGTCTCGAAAATCATAGTGATGTAGGCGCTTCGAAGAGCAGATCGATTATGTTCCTCATGTGAAGTTATGTCAATATCATTGACAGGTTCTCCCCGCACCATAGAATGCCGGATCGAGGTAGTTGCGACCCAAGATTTAAAAACAGCGCTGTGTCTTGAGCGTGGGAAGAATTTCCAGACCGCTCTCGGTGGACTAGTCGACCCGGAGGCCGTATACTGGCGTACTGCGTACAAGGGCCATTCCTCGCTGGGCGAATATGACGTTGACTTCGATTCAAGCTCCAGCTGAGACAAATCAGCGAATAACTGTATATATGGACCATTTCCTTCACCCTTTGCGAGCTCGCCGCTATGCTAAAGAGTATAAATTAGCCGGCAGACACGATCAGCATCTCACCATCACCAATATACACTTATATTGAGATCTGATAGTTATTTGCTCGTTCGTGGCCGAAGACCGGGACCGCGACGGTTCACGAAGCTACAGTTTGCCACCACTCCCGCACTGCGAGTCGGTACGTTTAACGATTCGAGACCTCGCTCACATATGTAGCTATCTTGTTCTTGACTCTTTCTGATAATGACCAAGCCGCGATTGAAGGTCGCCAAAACAGCCACACAACTTATAATCGAACAAAAAAAAAATGGCCACTTGCCCCTTTCTCATTATGCACGATAACTTGCATATCCCGGCCTGTAAAGCTCAGGATCGTTTCCGCCATGTTGATGCATGTGCCAAGTGTATTTTCCTTGAGCAACAGCAAACTTCTCCTCCCGATGGTTTGCTTTCTTCAGAGTCTCTCTCTCTCTCTCTCTCTCTCTCTCTCTCATCAAAATTTGGAAACTTTAATCATTATTTCTACTACTAGTATTTGACAACTTTGGTTTTCACTTTTCACTCAGATTATAGTGTGGCCGTTATTACAATAACAATATAATGAAACTATATTCTTATGACTTGTTCTTGCTTAACCTTACGTCTCACTTTCACCCTCTATCCCAAACTTCATTATCACGCCTCACGTTCACTCTCTATCCCAGACTTTAGGCAGGATTCACACCATGCCACTTGAAAGGCGACTTTTTTTTTAAGTTGCCACGGAGATGAGCGTCATTTTAAAAAGTAGTTTTAAAGCTGACCCGTCTTAGGCAAGATTCACACGACTTGAAAACCGCTTATAAATGAACAGCGAATATATATAAAACATACACACACTACAAGTTGCTTGTAAAGCAGGCGCGTTCACACTTGGTTTTCGCTGGCAGCAGCAGTGACGTGAGAGTTGCGTACAGACATCACCACGGTGATCGGGAGTGGCCATGCTCACGAGGCATACACGCAAAATGTTCTGGCCAGGCTGGCCTCGGGGCCATCGGCTCACGTTTCTTTCAAGAACATTTTTTCTCTCTCAGATCAAGTCTTGCTCTTGGTATCCGCAGTTCTGTTCTCTCATTGGCGAGGGTATGAGTCTTCCGCCATTCAAATACTGACCAGAGTTCTTCTTCTTGACAGATCTCTTCGTCATTGTGCCAGCTTTTGTCTTCTGCTACTCAGCACAGAGCCTAATTAATCTTTCCTCTGTCTGGCGAAATATTTGCTTTGGAGTGGTGTTTTTAACGACGAAAGGAGACCAACCAGAGCGACTGACGAATTAAAATAAAAAACCTTTCCGAAAAGCAGAATGACCCACGATCACGCTTTTCGTCACGCCTTTTCTTTCAAGCAACGAGGGGTCAATCCTCGCTTGCTTTTTCTTTAAAGCGACTTTTTAAATAATGGCGCCCGTCTCCATGGCAACTTTAAAGAAAGAATTGCTTTTAAACGGTTTTTCAAGAAGTAGTCATGTGAATCCTGCCTTATCGCTTGCGAGAAAAAGCATGATGAAAAGCGCAATCGTGGTCAGCGTAGGTAGTTATGCTCACGTTATCGGAAGTGTTGTTTTTTTTCGAATTCCTCGGTCGCTCTGGTTTGTTCTCCTTTCGTCGTTAGAAGCACCATGCCGAAGCAGATATTTTTGGCGGACAGAGGAAAGATTAATTAGGCTCTGGGCTGTGTAGAAGAAAAAAATCTGGCACAATGACAGAGAGTTCTGTCAAGGCCCTCTGGTCGACATTCGAATGGCGAAAGACTCGTACCCTCGACAACGAGAGAACAGAACTGCGGACGCCAAGAGCAAGACTTGATCTGAGAAAAAAAAAAAAGATGTTCTTGAATGACAGCCACGATTGACGGTTCAAGGCCGCCCTAGTGCCTGGCCAGAACATTCTGTGTAGATGCCGGTGAGTATGGCCACTCGGGATCACCACTCAAAGGGATGTCTGTCCATATCTCTGGCTGCTACTGCAGAAACAACTTAAAAGCGGTTTTTCAAGTAGTGTGAATCGTGCCTTACGCCTCATTTTCACCCATTCATGATACCAGTCTCTCTCTGAATATACATGTACCTGGTCTTGACCAATCTATCTCTGATTATCCTAGCTCTGTGAGTGGATACTGCTTAACCTCCATTTAATCCCATTCAAACACTAAACAGTGGATAATAGCCAGTATTTTCATTGTTCTTTAAGTAATAGGCAAAAAGAGCAAAGCTGTTATTCACCTATAGGTGAAAATAACCCGACAAATATTCGCCTATAGGTGAGCAATCCATGGCATTATTCACTCCTTGTTTTTTTTTTTGCAAGGACAGCCTCATCTTCGCTAGCGGTAGGACAAAATAACTGTCATTGTTCGCTATCGTCACATTCATCCCACTAATGGACAATGAGGGTACTTGAAAGTTAAAACCAGCCAGCACGTTTGCATCATTTCCAGACCTCTCGCTGCTTCTCTCGAGCCTTCTTCCCTCCTCTGACTCGCTTGGTTCCGTTTCTCCTTACTTGATTCTGACTTGTCTTTTTTCTGGTTTCTGGCTCGGTGATTTGATTTCTCATGAGGTCGAGTTGTAAACGTATGACTTAGACTACTGCTGAAGAACACCATCAAGCAAGTCCGACATCTTGACACAATCAACGTCTTCGAATATGATATCGATACTGATCAGTTTTCTTCAAGGAGCACTGAAATTCTTGGCTGCACAGGCAAAAACGAACAGTTACTATAAACCAACAATACCGGAGTGGTGCAATTTTCGAATTCATCGACAGCGTCCTTGAAATACTTGGCGAATCGCTCCAGTCACTCTACAGAAATTGCTTTCTCTTGTTTTTAGTGCTCCTCGTTCCCTTCTTTCTTCTTCTTCCTACGGACTAGATTAGCGTTCAAGACCTCGTTAGACCTAGTGAGCACAGTGTCCTGGAAAAGGTCGAACGGGCGCCTGCCACTGAGTGAGGACACGAGCTTGGCGTTGGATAGCAGCCCGTACCGCCAGCTAGGAACTTCGGCTCTATTCCGTCCGGCTTTCTTGGGCTTCGAACTAAAGTAGAACTGAGACAAGAAACCGTTCATCTCCTCTGCCGAACAATGAGCGAACGAAACAGCCAGATTTTTCTCCTCACAGAAGTCAGTTACCGCTTTCGACCAACTGGGCCGGCTGGTAGCCTTTCTGGTGTTCTCAGGCTCAGCGCCGTCCAGCTCCCCTTCAGTCAACAAATCTTGAGGCCATTTCAATTTAAGGTAGCTCATCCCGAAGTCACCATTTTGTTTTCATCTGTCCAAAGCGCGCGCATTCGCCGACGCTGGCGCGAGCATGTCAACTATACTAGTTGACAGGCTGGTTGCGGCTACATGCAGCTCACTCTCGGTTCCGATCATGCAGCTGGCCAGCTGTACGCTCGACCGCCAGACAAGTTGAAGCTCCTTTATCTATCTGAGAATCGTTGCCGGTCAGTGGCAGTCCTTTTATCTTTGTTGTCCTCGCTCTCTAGTCATGTCGCGCAAATCCTGGATGACTCGCAAGAAGAGTGGTCGGCGATGTGGAT
>JAOWAR010192401.1:0-15476 GCA_028571005.1 Clathrina lutea | reverse complement strand
TCTGAAAGAAAGTGCGTCTAAAATATAATACACGTAAAATATTGTGTCAAATTATACTACATCTACCTTCTATCGTTTCCTTGTGTCTTGGTCATTCGGGTCGGCGAGCAAATCAGCTTCTTGGAGATGTTTTCCTGACATTTGTGGATTTGCGCCAGCTAGCCACTCGAGATCAAGAAATAGAAAATGATGAAATGGACAACTTTCGGTTTGTATGATGAAAACTTTTGTATTTTACAGACTTCCAGAAATTGATTTCAGACATTTGATAATCCCCTGGCCACAAGATATTATATTGGCTACACAAATATTTGGAGACTTTTTTGAGAAAAATGTTCTGCAAAAGCTAATCCAGTACATGCTGCATGGTGGGATGGGCAGTGTTCAAGAAAGACACCAAGAGTTTGTTGCCGGTGCTCTGCAACTTCACAGGTCTAACCTCCAGAAAGTAAAGCATGATTTGGTAAGACTTTTCTCAACACCAACTGTGTACAATGCTTCAGAATGTGCATGTGTGTGTATGTGGAAGAGAGAGAGAGAGAGAGAGAGAGAGAGAGAGAGAGAGAGATGTATCGAGAGTTATTTGTTTTAGGCAGCATAAGCAAAAAAAAAATGCAGTGTCGAACACAAGATCGCAGTGATTGTTCAGGGATGTATCCTCAGTCTGTCTGTATATGATGTATTCTGTTGTCACGAGGAAGAGCTGCTGTCTTTGAAGAAGCAATTGGACGTTGCAAAGGTGAAGAACGGGCCAAGCAAGACCAGCACTGAGGTCGTTCTACAAGAAAACCACATCCAGCGACAGGCCTACCAGAGGGGCGTATTCCTGGGAAACCACATCCACAAGGTGCTGAAGACGTCCACCCTTAGTCAAATTTTAGCAGCAGGAGTGAAAGTTGTCCGTCAACCGCTGCCCCTCACCAGTCGCTAGGACACAGAGGAGATCGGTACAACTCGCTACTACTCCTGGCCGGCTGTTCCAAGATCTTGAGCTGCAGTAAAGCCCCAGACGACATGGCCATCGATCAGCGACCGTATAGCCACCTTCATGGCCAGTTGCAGGAGGGACGTTGTGAATCATCGCACAAAAGCTGGCTTAATATATATACATCGGAGCTTCATCGTTTGCAGAGCCACATCGCTGCGTGCACCCGCCGATTTGGTGTTGGCCTTGGCCTCCTCAGCGAGCAAGGCAGCGAAGGAATCCACCATGAGCTAAAAAAAACTTCTTCAAACATTCAGCAGCATTCCAAAGGAACTCACTCGCCGAGCCTGGCAAAAAATGTCGATTACAATGGCGACGCTACTCCAGCTAGCACCTTCCCCACATTTCTGTCATACCTTCTCGCAAAGATAGCAGCACGAGAGCAGCACGCTGTAGTTCCTCCCGCACTGAGGCTGATTGCTACTGTGCTACAACACCATGAGTACAGTCTTCCAGGGAGGGTTGTTCCTGCACCTCTTCTACTAGGTGTCTAGTTTCAAGAGGAACCACATTTTCTCGCTGCTTTGTCTTGTCCTTTCACGAACATTCATGTACTTGTTCCATATGCTTCCGTTATATTATGCACAGTCGCGATATACATATATCTTAGCAAGTTACCATAGTTATGACGCCAAAGTCCAGAAGTGATTTTTCCCGCCATATTGGCACACAGCTGTGAGCCAAGCCAATTGAACTGGACACATGAACGGACGTCATGCCGGCAGGGACAATGTCATGCCGGCAGGCCGAACGTAGATCTACCCATACGTTGGGAGATCTGCAATGCACTTGGGTTTTCTCAGTGCGGTTATCCAATGGGCTCTGGTAGTGAGTAACGAACTGAAGGTGATCGCAAGATTCACCCGCTCATGCACATGATTTAACAATAATGTGTGCACCTTCGACGAGTGCATTGTGTGTGGTAGGCGCATGCATGAGTGCATGGTTGTGTGGGTGTGTTGTGTGCGTTCATTCGTGTGCTTGTGTGCGTGGGTGTGTGCGTGTGTGCCGTGATGGGTTCACACTCCACAGGCACCAGGCACTACTACTTCAGTGGACATTGCACAAAGGGCTAGACAGGTGGAACGTTCTCCTCTCCACCCTACTCAGCTTTCCTGCCTCACCTGGACTATCTATGCTGGTCTCCTTCCCACTTTTCTTCGCCTTCAACTGGCTTTCATTCCACCCAGTCTGTGACAAATCTTCATCAGACACTCGCAGTCCTTCTTCCCTAGCACCTTGCTTTCGTAATTATATTCTAGCATTGCATAATAATCGTGATATGTTACATTGTTAGATTATTGTAACATGAAACCATTGGTTGCAGTGCGCAAAAACAGAGGACCCAAGCCGCTTGCTGAGCACTCTCTAAACAGTGCTGGGGTTCGCAATCTATGGTTGTAAACCACTGTCACTGTCGTGGATATTTCTAAATAGAGGCTTTACTTCAAAGCACACAATTTTCTTTTTGGTTTAGTGAATGGCTGTTGATATTGTGCCGGGGACATACTGTTAACTCTATCCTCCACCCTGCCCCAACCCCCTCCCCGACAGTTTGACATTCAAAATCAGAGGGAGTCTTTTGCCCCTCCATAAATTTCTAATGCAACTCATGCAACTGAGCAGGGCAGTCTGAAGTTGGCATATTATTTTTTTACCAGTATGACCAGAACAATTGGAAAAGTTTGGCAGTTCTCTCCTTCACTACCACAATTGTGCAGGTTGATAAATTTGACAATGTGCAGTTTGACAGTAGCCGGTTTGCCCGACATTTGGACGTGCGCACTCACTCACTGCCTTAAAAGGAAAAACAAAGCCAGTCTGTCACAAACAGTTGTCCTTTTTTCAAGAGAAGAAAATTTCGTGCAATGAAAAGACGAAGTCATACCAGAGTACTTTGTACAGAGTCAAGAATTCTGCCTCAAACATAGACAGGCAAAGTAGTGACCACGGGACGCTACTTTTTTTGTGGCTTTGACGATACACGTGAATATGTACCTGGGGGTGGGGACGGAGTAGGGTCTAACAGGCAAACAGGATTGTCTTGAAACCAAAACTTGATGTTGAATTCAAGGTTTGGCTAGAACTATCGGACTAACCTTCATACGAAGATAAAATATGAGAATATCTTTTATCGAATTCTGTATTATTTGAAAGGCTTGGAGGGGTGTCCTTTCCTCAAAGTTAAACAGGGAATACCTGGCTTAGATTTAGGTTGGACTGTCGAGATGATGACAGATTTTCCTTTGAGCTTGCAAGGAGACCTCGATGAACGGATGTTGGGCAAGAGTCTAAATTGGGCGGTGGCGACTCAGGGATGTCAAGAGTGTCTTTAAATGTCGATAGGAGAATGTTGTCGATAGAAGAACGCCTTCTGCTGGTACCACTCTGCAAAGATAGTTTGTAGTTAGGATAAGAGGTCAATGATCTAGCTCTGGTGATGCCGCCGGCAACTTGACTCTTTGTCAGGACAACTTGAAATATCAGGATAGCCAGGCCCTGCAGTGTGTTTAGCATGGCGAAGATGTACTGGAAAGCAAGCTTAGCATCATCCATCATTGGGATTCCAAGAAGCCATGTGATACCCAAAATAGATGTTAGACCAATTATGCCTTTCAGCCTCCTGACAGATATCTGCCTTGAGGTCGAGTAGGTCCTTGCGCGTGACGCTGAGGCTGTAAGAGTCCATACACACTTGAGGAAAATTGATGTGTTGGCTACCAGAATCAAGACCACGGGTGCAAGGAAGGCTCCGTAGTAGGCCGGCGAATCTAGTCGGCAGCTGCCAGGAAAACAGAAACGAGAAGAGTTAGAAAATAGCTCAGTTAGTCAGTAGAGCACTGGACCGGACTTCCATCTTCCCGAGTCTGATTCCCAGTTCGCCCATCCTTTATGTCCTTTCATCATCTCTCTCCCTCATGTTCGCTGGAAATTTGTGATTTGACATGATTATCGTCGCATGAGAGCGTAATCTTGCCAAGAAGAGCTTGTTCGTTTTTGCAAAAAAAAACTGAAGGATGTGAATTTTAGAAAATAAGATGAGGTTCGTTGCTTTCTCAAGTTGCACTCAAGCGAGTCTCACCCTCAAGAATGTAGATATCTACGTTTTCGAAGAAGAAAGAGTTTTAAAGCACTGAGAACTCTTAGTGGGTTCGAATTATGATGGAGCAATTCTCCTTTATCACCAGGCAGACAACATTCTGTTGTGGGTCAGTTTGGTCTGAAGAAAGCCAGGGCAACCTAGCCAGAATATCACACCAACAAACAGTTTCCTACTTGGTGATCACATAGTATATGCTCTATCCTTGTTAGGTTTACTGCAGGCTCGGGTGCATTAATCCCAAAGGCTCCCATACATAACAGTGGGGGTGTCAGTTGACCACTTTACCACTGCCTTTTGCTAGAACTGAGTTCAGCCCCAGGGAGCAACCAAAAGAGACTCCTACTTTCCCAAAGTGTATGTTCCCATCGCTTACCGCCTTAACAGCAGACAGTTTTTCCTTAAAGAAAACTAACTCTCTCCAGCAGTTTGCGGCAGGCAAGACATGAATCCAGGCCTAAGATACTCTTTCAATCTTCCTCTGGCGTAGCTGGCAAGAGCCCCGTGACTGCAATAAGCAATACGTGACAATATTCTACCAAATTTGCCTGAAATGTACAATTCATAGCCATTCTGAAGGTGCCCAAAGTCAATTGCAACGAGAAAGACGCTCTACGTTCCTAGCTGCAGTGGCGCCCAAGTGCCTAGGTACCTGCGGGCGGGCCTGCATCTTCCATGAATTAGGTCAGCATACCATCCGTGTTCGACTTCTTTCTCCGATGTCAGTAGGCTGCCAAGCCTCCGCTTGCTATTTGTGTTCGCGATCGCCGAGCAGCTGAGAAGCTCGATTGTTCTGCAGTGCTACCCATAGTAACGAACAAGCGGGATCGTCCCCAGTCGAGAAAACGTACATGTATGCGCACGATCAAGCAGTCGAGGGTATGTAGATGCATGCGTGTGCGTGCATGTGCTGTACGCTGCACCATGCTCACCTGATGACGCCACGGCGACCGAGATCGACCGGCCGCGGGTGGCTGGAGCTAGAGATTAATGCACGTGAGGATGTTTGCGTTTGATAAAACTCCCATCAAGGCAGGTGTCAATATCAAAACATTTCTAAAAACTTAAAATATCGAAAGAGTCATACACCGTCCTGGCGTTTCCATTCTCAGCATGGCTTGCGCAATTCTACAATTCCCATTGGATGCTGGTGTTTCCGGTCTTAGTGCTGTGCATGTGTACTTCTATGGAGCACTTGGGATGCAAAGAGTGGGAAGCCTGTCCTGATCAAAGCACACAGGCTTGTGAATTTCAAATCTTCCCCATGGGTGTGTCCAGACAGGATGACGGTCTGTGTACACCCCTGGCATTTTCTCTTCCTTCTGGTCCTATTTTTTCTTTAATTTGATGAAGCTATTTCTAGACTGGCGTGACAGATCCTTCAGCACTAAATCGGCAATGAAGATTTGGCTGGAGGTTCTTACTTTCCACATCTCTCTGTGCCAGTGCACGTGTCATTTAGGGCACCTGTATTAGAGGAATTGTATTTCCTGCAAGTTCTGTTAAGATTTTCTCTTTGTCATTGATGAGGTCAATTCGAATATCAGTAATTGTGTATAATGAACAAAGTCCACAACTGCGATTTCTTTGTCCTTACTTTTCAGATGGTTTACTTGGGGATGTCACCGCAGTTTGCACCATTTGACATGGTAAATTAAAGCAAAACGCTGACTGCCATATGTCTATCATTCATGCATGTGGCTAAGAGCAGGATACGCACTAGTGTTTTCCCTCGTAAGCTGTGTGGTTGCTTCCTGCTGTCACAGCCACAACAATGACGGGGAAACCTAGCATTGGGAGAAGTCCAAACGTCATGAAAGTCAGGTTAGACATGTTTTAATGATGGCTTAAAAAGTCAAGGACTTCCCTTCAAAAAAGAAAGAGAAAAAGCAGAAAAATATCGGTATCTTTCTTCCTTTTCAAAAGGACACCGTCACGGCAGATCCTGGAAACATGGTTGTCAAGGACATGAGAGTAACCTTCCAAAAACTTCATCTGTTTACACCTTCGCAATCCTCCGTTGTTTTCCCTCAAAATGCTATCAATGTTCTTCATTTGGAATGAGAAAGAGTTTGGCTTATTGTATATGCCTAGTATGGAATGGAGATGTGAAGATCACGATCTGCAATGTATAGTGTCTAGTGTGTTGTGCACGCTCAGCTGCACTGTTCCAGCAGTTAGTCGACCCTCTTGGGATTTAGAACAGGACAGGAAGCACTCCTTAGTAGCTTGCCTTGACCCATTTTGGCTTCGACTGTGATGAAGTTTACCGAGTCAATCTCGCTTCTTTAAGTTACCCCTTTTCTGCTCCGATTGCTCAATCTGAGTTAACATACCGATCCCTGGGACTATGTCATTGGACAATGGCGTCCTTCCTCTTTGTAGGCACACGTATACGCACAAAACTAAACTGGTTCATGTGTGCAAGGTCCGGTTACCGTGACAGGGTCTGGTTACCATGACAGTGTCCCTGTATGTTGGACATGATTCTCACACGGCCCAACACAAAGGGAAATTGAGAGAATCCATTTATTTAGAAATGGGCGTTAGGAGGTGAATTAAAAAGACTACCAGCACAGTACTGACCCCATGCAAAAAGGGCAGCCGGCTTCACTTTGACGTCCCTTGAGAGAAGAAACAAACTGGTATGCATCCCCTTGTAGATGACCACCGCCTCGACCAGCATCCAGCAAAACGCGGAGAGGAGAGCGAAGTGGACGAATACAGCTGCAGAGAAGCACATCGCACTGCCTGGGCTACCCTCCAACCCAAGCATGAAGAAGACGTAGGTGAGGAGGAGAGATATGCACAAGCCTGCAAGCAATTGTCGGCTTTTGTTCTGCCGCTGCTCCCTGCAGTGTGACACATGGTTGGAGGAAAGACAGCCCTCAGTCGGCTCAGAGGACATACCGGCCTCCTTGGATATTGACAATGGACCAATGAAGAAGTTGCTGAAAATTGACGGCCACCAGGTTATGGAGAGATCCCTGCTCTAAGGATTATTGTGCCATTAACTTCTCGCTGCATTTAACTCCTGCTGTAAGTTCAAAATTAGGCAACTCTTTTTTTAAATGAAAATTGCCAAACTCACCAAGCTGCAAGATTCAGAACCCACACATTCAATGTTTATCATCAGCTTCTAGCAGTATCTCAAGTGCATGCTGCCTGCCTCACGGATAGATTTGCGCTGCCAAGAAAGGCAAAAATATTGAAGGTCTTCTAGAGGATGCTACCAACCGATGTCTCAAGATGGAGGTTAGCGTAATGGTGAGTGCGATTGCTGACAGCGAGCAGCCAACATATGATATTGCAGCAAGGGCTCTCCGATGATCTTCAGGCAAAGGAAGATATTGCGTCGACACCTCGACATCCTGTTACATTGCAAAACGGATTCGGTGTGATCCCAATACAAAGAATGCAGAGGATTGGGATAAGAATTTTCCTAGCCACTGATTCATCACGAAGGAATCCATTCTCACCACGCAGCGTTCCTTGTAAATGAAGTTAAAAATAGAAAGACTGAAATGATTCAAACACCAGTGATGTTTTACTTCAAGAGAACCACACAGGTCAGTAATAGAAACAAGTGTCTTGTGAACTTTAGCTGAGATGTGAAATGATCCAGGTAGGGTTTGTGAAAAACATGAAGTGCAATCTACTGCTTTTTGATCACTCGAATG
Organism: Clathrina lutea; assembly: GCA_028571005.1. Taxonomy (NCBI): domain Eukaryota; kingdom Metazoa; phylum Porifera; class Calcarea; order Clathrinida; family Clathrinidae; genus Clathrina; species Clathrina lutea. Next base: position 7,711 of record JAOWAR010192401.1, on the reverse strand, counting down.
AAAACAGATACACCTACCCAGGCACATCTTCAACATTCATCATTGTACCTTTTATATCCAAGTGTAGTGTAGTGCTAGATCACCATGGTTTCATCTAGATCACCATGGTTTCATCTAGATCACCATGGTTTCATCTAGATCACCATGGTTTCATCTAGATCACCATGTTTTTATCAGGTGCCCTTTGACAGCTTCTTGCTCAATGACCAGAGGGTGCAATAAATTGATGTCCGGCTATTTGTCCTTGTAAGAAGACTGCCGCAGACTTCCTGGTGTATCTGTTCCTTCTACAGACGAACCCGGCTTGTTCTATCTTCGCAGCTTGCGAAGAACGTCGTCTCCTAATGTATCATCCTACATCTCAGCCTAGCAGCATACATAACTGCTTTTTTTTCTCATCCAATGACCCTGCATCCATGTTAATTTCATGGTTCACTGAAAACAATAGCTCTTTGCTTACCATGAGAATAGCGAAGTTTGTCAAATGGCTGCACCTGCAAACGTGCCTATCATGCTTTTCGTGATCGCCAGCTCTTGCCAATCGACACCCTAACCGGCTCCATTCACCATACCCATCTAGAAAGAAGATCACAAAACTTCACAGCACTTTGAAAGAAATCTCAAAGACTGAACCAAACATGGCGGCTTGCATTTAGACTCGAGCTCCATCATAACAGCCACGCAATGGAAGACATCAATTTCAATGTTCCTGTCGGCAAATATTCTTTATCAACTTGCAGATATCAGTTTGAGCCAGCCATCGACAGAATTTATGGCCCTTCAGTACTGTTTAAATTCCTTTGGGCCTGCCTGGTACCACCCAGCCTATCCAGTAAAGGGTGTTTACCTTCTGCTGTCAAGTTAACAAAGTGATACCCTCCCCCCTCTCATCTCCCTGCCAGCAATGTGTCCCTCCCATCCCCCTTGCCAGCATCCCCCCTGCCAGCAATGTCTCCTAGGGTGCTACAATTCACTGTCTTGGACTTCATAAAGTCATATCATGCTTCATTAAATTACACAGACCAACAATACTGCAGTACACGGATCATATTTACTTTCTCCATTCCTTTTTTCACATTCAAAAGCCAGGAGAAGAACTAACCATTGCTCTTGCCATTCCAGAATGAGCATTTCGGTGTTGTGGCCTATGCGGAAAAAGGAGTCAGAAGGGAGACAACACCTTAATTCGAAAGAAAATGTCACAGCAGCAGGGTGAGATTGGAGTGGGAGACCCTCAATACCAGTAGTGTTGGGAACGATTTCAACTCCCCTGGTTCTCTTCTGTGCCCAAAGTGGAGCATGCGACTTAGGGACGAAGAGGCTGTAGGAACCTCACCAATGCCAAGAAAGTAACAAGTCTTCACCATGTTGATCTCAGCAAGCGCAGCCTGAACAGTTTAGAAGTAGGGGTATAATTCTTGATCTTGCTGCCTGCTTTAAAATGCAACAACAGTTTCAAAACTGTCGCTTCAAATTTTAAAAAAAAACAGACTGCGAAATCAAGTATCAAACTCCTATCGCAGGGGAAGAGAAGAATTCCACCGAAAACAAAAGTTTTTATATATCCGAAGGGATAGTCTTCATAAAGAACAGCTCACCACCGGCACGATCTCCTCAAAAAGAAGCTGAACATCATTCACCAACTCGTCAGTATATACACCAGCTGACAGTGTCGCTGACACCACCAGACTGTTGACCACACTCAAATCTTCCCCGAGCAAAAGAATGTCGGATGGCAGTTCAAGGTTTTCTTCTTCGGCAGTTGCACTTTGGAAGAGCTTTGAATTGTTAAAAACATGGAAGACAACAACAATCCTCCTTTGACAGTTGTCTTCAGTAGACCCTCCAAGCGAATTGTTAAACTCGGCGGTGCTGCTTTGGTTTAGCTCCGCGAAATTCTCAGGCAGAGACACGCCAGCAGAAAACTTCTTATCCAGCAAGCCAGTCAAGTTCAGACCATCGTTGGTCACATCAAGTTGAACATCCGACAAGGAACCAACCGTCAGAAAGGCTTTTCCTGGGAATTGAGCCTCATTGTCGACGCAAACCGCTTGAGCAGCCACAGCAAAGCTCTTACCGGACAGAGAGATTTCTTCTGTTGACACCCCTTCGAGAAGTTTCTTTTCGAATGAGTCGATTCCATCCACAAGCCTGTGCAAAGGAAGGTTATAGAGTATAATTTTATCGAGCTCCTTATAACTTTACCAGCAGTGCATAGTCTCGTAGTCAAGGTCAAATTGGAAACCATGGCAACAAGTCATCACCACAATGTAAAGCTTCATTTGGCATTTTCCTCACATTACATGTCTTTATCATATGTCATCAGTTAACTTTGGCCGGACAGCCCAATACAGTCCTAGTAACATGGCTGCTGCAATCAGGGTATACATTTGGAATAAGGAAAATGTTCATATTTTGCCATAAGAGGTTTTAACTGAAGCTTTGTTTTCAGCGGTGGTGGGGCATATTGAATTGCTGGCATTTACACCCAGGGTCTATCTTCCTGACCTGCTGCTGGACTTCGTTCTTCGTTGCGCTCTCAGAATAATCCTTGCATTCACAGCCACATAGCTATTCACGACTGGGACGATATTACGAAATATCTGAGGAGAACAAAAAACAAGAGCACAATGATTACCACCAACCAATTATGTGCCTCACTCTGATGTCAGCACCTGCAAGTAAAACTCTGCTACACCAATATCCTTTCTTTAGAAGGAAAGTGGTAACCCTCGAGCTGATTGTTTAAAGAACTTTATAATCACCACAAAAGGAGACAATTTTATTGAGCCTCTTAGGGCGAACAAAAGATAGAAAGAGCATTTATTCGAAGACGTTTCGGCGTTCAACGCCGTCGTCAGTTTGAATAGCTCAGATGGTGGAGTCTGTCTCGGCAAAAGTGTTCAGACTGACGACAGCGTTGGATGCTGAAACGTCTTCAAATCAATCCTCTTTCTACCTTTTGTTTGCCCTAAGAGTCTCAATAAAATTGCCTCTTTCTTGTGTACTAAATCATGCGGGTGAACTCTACAAAGGCACGCCTTCTCTTTATTATCACCATGGCAACATGGCAATCTTGAATATCACTAGTCAAGTTTGTTTTAAGTTCTGCCTGGCTAAAGGGAATTCAGGAGAGGGACTCGGCAAACCGTGTTTGATTTTCCTCTTTGATGCTCTGGGAAAATAGTCTGAGGAGAAATCCTGCTCAAAAACACAACGAGCTTTCAGGGGAGTGAAAATGTGGAATGTGGCATATACATGGCAAAATATGTATGTAATCCCCAGCCCAGACCTTAGACAAGGTTGTTCAATCAGAAAAGAATATCGCCCATATTTGGTACTGAAATGTGATCTATGATTTGGCTAAGGCAGACGGCATAAAGTGATATCGATGAGCTCGATCAAAATTTCTTTGGTAGTATCTCATCATCAAAAATAATACTTCTCGACGGCTGAACGAAGCGAGATAGGCGAGAAATGCAATTCTCACCAGCTGCTGTGACGTATGAATTATCCACCATTTATTTAGCTGTGCTGACAGGTGCCTCATTCAATCATGTCCAAGGCCTTGTCAACCAAGCACGTCGTTTTGTTCTCTGATCCTCTGCTTTCCCTCCCGCGCCACCCTGCTCTTCTTTCTGGCTCTTGTCATATGTCTTGTGCATGGCTACGTTCGGCTCCAAGACCGTCTTAAATGTATTTTCCGTTTCTTTCCTCAATTGCATGCTGGTACCAGAGCACGGAGATTTTTCCCCACCAACCAAGCTGAATATCAATCCTGGTACTCAGACACCTTGAGGCCATCTTAATTCTTCCAGGCTTTCTTCATTATATCACTTCGTTTGTCAGGCCCCTTTTCTTCTTCTCTAGTTGGTGCTCTGCTGTTCTCTCTCTCTCTCTCTCTTTCTCTCTTTTGTTCTCGGGTCTTGTTGGTTGAATAAGAATAACTATGTGTGTGGTTGACAGTGGGCACCACCAACCAATTGATTGGGTGCAGAGGTGAGAACGTTTGTTTCTGTTGAAAAAGTAAAAAAGAATATGAACTTAAAGCCTTTCTTCAAGCAAATGAATGTAGGAAGAACGACCAAAGGTTACAGCGGACAATCGAATGTCGTTCCAGACAGATTAAGAGTGCACCGCTTCATCGCTAACAGGTATGAGCGATCAAAGACCATTGTGGCATAGGATAGGCTGCACTACAATAGGTGACTGCGCAAGAGATGACAAACAAAGGCAGCATGGCGGGCAATCGCCAGCAGTAGAATGAGAGCAAAGGCTCACTTCAAAAGATTCACATGTTAGAACCAACAATGACACCTCGCTATATTGCAGATCATTTCGTCTGATCGAAGACTATTGCAGGCAAGTGGAGGCTGCAGCAGGCAATCAGTGGGCAAGTGAAGGTAGCAGAGTTTAAGCAAAGGCAGCACTGAGAGGGTGATTGTCAGCAGCAGAGCGCAAGTGAAGGCACGTATGGAACATTTATAGGCTAAGACAAGAGGAAACAGTTCTATCAATCCTCTTTGTTTGTCAAGATACTGCCCAATAGCCTATCGATAGCCAGGTTGATCTGACGATGTCATTCAACATCATTCATTGTGTAAGTTGACCAACTGCGATCAAACATTTCAACATGTCAAACCTCGAGGATCTCCTGGCCATCAAGAGTTGGCAGTGTTCTGACAAGATGCTCCACCACTTGGACCATAGCGTCCAACTCCTTCACACCTAAGTATACTGTGGAGGAAAGATTCCGTAATCGTTCAGACACGGTGACAGCGTTTGTTTGGTTGACATCCATCTGAGGAAAATGCAAATACGGCGATGTTAGATGATGTGCACATTCCTTGCATTCAGTTGAAATCCCACTACTGGGGGAGTGTTTCTCCTGTTTTCAGATATTTTTTCAGCCCGGAAAGAAAGTGTAAGTCATAACAAATGTCGAGCAAGTTCCTCCTTGTCTTCTTGACTGTTTGTCATGCAAAAAAAAAACGTACTACAAGACATAGTGATTGCGTCATTCTCTAAAGGTGATAGGACAATATACTGAAGGTCTAATTGAGCATCAGCAGAAAGGACAAGTCTCAAGAAATTTATGTTGGTACTACGCTTGGAGTAATGCTGGAATTGATAGAGGCTATGACAGAGGATATTTCAACAGACTAAGGTCAAGATAGGTGACGCCATTTCACTTTTGAGAGGCATGGTCTTTCAGAAGGAACTGGTCAGGCATATTATGCAAACAATTCAAGGAAACCTTTCACCCCTCACCATTGCCAAAATCTGCAGTTCATTCGGTGAGTCACTGTCACACTCTTCGCTGTCAACAACACTCCAGTATGCCCCAAGGGACTCACTGATCGTGCACGATCGCAAGACATGTTTATTGCTCGTTGATGAACAGTTTAAGGCTACGGTGACATTCTGAGCACTGGCTGGCCATGTGTAGTTACCTATATCACCCACCGTTGTCTCGTTTGTGCATTGGCCTGCATAGCATTAAGAACAAAATTATTGCCATTTCTTCATGCTGTCTCAGTACACACGTGTTAAGCATGATAGCATTGAAATTGCCAGAAACTGGGCCTGGTGCTTTGAACCAATGCTGTAATAAAGTATCATATCCATAAAAAAAATGTATCAGTCTCAGTAGATACTTAAAATGTATCAGTCTCAGTAAATACTCAAAATGACACTCATTGCTTTGAGGACCATAGGAGTAAACATGGCTTCCTTTCATGCTCTTGCGAATCTCACCATAGCAACGGACTATTGCACTCTTGGAAAATTGAACTAAGATTGCATCCCTTGAATATGTCGCTGCATCTGCAAGCAGTTGTTGAATTAGTTCAAGATTTTTGGCGGTGCAAGCTGATGAGGAGCTGGCAAACTGCGCGGTTATATTCACCATGAGGTATCTGACGGTAGCTCCAAAGAGCTGATCCATTCTGTGCAAGCAACGATGGACAAAACGCGGCCAGAATAGCACTTGCAAACTGTTCCTTACAAATGTAAGCATATATAACGTATTTAACCTTCTGCAAATATTCCTTTTTCAGGATCCAATGCTTTCTCTCCTTTTGCCCCTTTCCCCTGCTATTTCCTGAAAACATATTTGCATGATACCGGGTTTATCAATAGATGCAACGTTACATGTGTACAAAGGATTAACTGAATGGTAGCTGCGATCAATTTCAATTGAATCGTACGATGAAAAATCAAATTAACATATCAACATCTTTCTGTATGAGCAGCAATACCCGAGGGTAAAGTAGCGCGGGAAATTGCTGCTGATCAGTGCAAGCCTGCCTGAAAATCTAAAACTGTTTTTACAATAATGCGTATGTTCCACTGCCCGAACAGTGCTCGACGCCTGACAGTACTCAGACAGAGCAAACAACACACAGAAAGAGAACGGACGATGTATCTGTGACTAATAGTTTCACGGCCCGAACGAACCGATCATCAGACAATTTCATCATTCTTTAAATTTTTTCCCTTTTTCCTTTTTTTTACTTTGTCATTTTATTTTGTTACTTTAATGTTATTTTTGTCATTTTTAACAATATGTTTTTTAAGTGTTTATTCATCTATTTACCTAGCTTTTAAATCTTTTTTATTCATCCTCTTAATTTTAGTTCCTTATTCATTTTCTTCCTTTTCCCCTCTTTCTTTTTTGTCCTGCACCACCCCACCCTTCTGTGCCTCTCCCTCGCTCTAAGCCCTTGAGAAGTACGTAAGCCTGGATTGGTACAGCCAAGCTACGCGCTGCATACGCTGGAGTTGGCCGGGCTTCTTGCACCACAACGACAACTTCAGCCCTAAATGATTGAGTTTGACAGCTGCCAGCGGTCAGGTGCCCCATTCTCTTCTTTTCGACTTTTCTCTCACCTCTTTTTGCTTCAGTTCCGTCTGTGCGGCCCTGGGACCCGTTGTCATCCCTTAGTGCCCTGTCCTGCCTTGATATACGTCTGGAAACAGGTGGGCATAGAACTGTCTAGGCTGCTTGAAGGATGTTCTTCTTGTATCGGAATGACGACGCATCAAGTGATAAAACGGGCCCTCCGCGTCTATTGTAACGTTTTATTTTGCATGCTGACAACAAAGTCACATTTCACCTTTCCATTTTGTCCAACTTTTTGTATCAATTATGACACGTGCGTGCACTCCATCTATGGCTCTTGAAATTTCGATCTTGCATGCTCATGACAAGTCTTTCTTTCTCACTCTGTCCTGTTGCATTTTATTACATCGTATCTGCTTCTGAGTGTACCCTTTCTATCCCTTGCACAATTATGATAGTAAAGAAGCAAGACAAAACCTTTTTTCGGTTTTTTGTTCTGCACAGAGGTTTTTACATACGCCTTTACATCATCTTTGTGGCTTTGTTGATGATGGAGGGGAGAAAAAGAGAGCGAGAGAGCGAGAGCGAGAGATAAATAGATAGAAAGAGAGAGAGAGAAAGAGAGAGAGAGAGAGAGAGAGAGAGAGAAAGAGAGAGAGAGAGAGCGAATTCTGCCAGATACTCCAGCCAAATCTACGAGAAGAAGCGACGAGATAGAGAGCAGATGCAGTATGGACATCATGGCTTCATGAGAATCACCGTCATCCAAATGCGCATTGCACTCCTGGTCCTCAGCGAGGCCGTCGTCGGCGAATCCCTATCTATAAAGTGACTGATGCTCCCTTTCCCTGTGTTGCTAATAAAACA
>JAOWAR010192290.1:0-15495 GCA_028571005.1 Clathrina lutea | reverse complement strand
TCTCTTCTCTTTCCTACTCACTCTCAATATCCATTTCTAACTAGACTATTTTATTTCTTTTCACTCTCTGAACATCACCTCTTCCCTAGCTCATTGGCACTTTGAAATAACTACATATTGGAATGCCATCCTCTCTTCCCGAGGTCATTGGCAGAATGAAGTAATTACATAACGGAATGATATTCTCTCTTCCCTTGTTCATTTGGCACAATGATTTTTACTACGAATATAAATTGCAAAAAATAACAGATTCAACAAAAGGACTTTTGAGCCGCAATGCGACCTCGCCGACTGCTTCTTTCCAATGTCAAGGACACTTTTTGCCTTTTCAACAACATGTTATTTGGCTTTGGACTCTATAAAACCAGCCAAATTATGTTGAAATCATGTCGTTGGCATGTGGCTGGCTTTTTCAAGCCAAAGCCAAAGGAGATGTTCCCGAGAAGGCAATAAGTGTCACGCACATTGGAAAAAAGCAGTGAGCAAAGTCGCAGTGCGGCTCAAAAACCCTTTTTTTGAATCTTCAAGATTTTGGGTATTTTTATAATTGGTGTGTTCATTGCCGAAATGTTTCATGTGTGGATTAGCTTAAGGTAAAGAAAGTGCGAGTATCTGTGTGAGGATCCAGGGAGAAGTGTTGCATTCAAATGACACGGAAAGACTCCGTCTGACATGAAGTTGAACCCGGCTTTCTAACATTATGCAACCAACTTTTCCGCTTTCGTCGGAAGGAGGCAGACAAAGCTAAGGGCCTCTGCTCACTCCTAGAGCTATGAACCTATGGCCAGGGTAACAGAGACTCAGCACTTCAGACCATCAAAGGAGTCCGTCCGCCTTGGGACAAAGTGGGGAAGGGTCAGCGGCCCCGCATTGAAACAGGAGCCATCCGCACGCTTGTTGGATCGATGACAGAACAAACTTTCTGCCCAAGTGGATTACTCACAAACTCCGAAACACACAACCGCGTCTTCTTGCTCAGGCTTCCTCCTCACACTGCGAGTCAAGAAAAGAAGAATGCGCATCCGCTTTCACTGCACACGTCAGTTTATTGGTCGCAGGGGAACGTCTATGTCACGTGCACTCTACGTCATCATTATGCTCATGCACTTCGACGTCACGTCAAAAATGGCGGCTGCGTACGCCATGCCGAAAATGATGACGGACCCGAAGCGCAGGTCACTTCGAAATTGGCGACTGAGACCAAGCGCCGCACATCGAGGGCTCCCATCGCGATTCATTCAATGTGTGCGTTAAAGGGCGTTGTTGGTCCTTGGATCACGGACCTAAACGAAAAATTGTGCTAAATTTTAGATTGCTCCGCATCCGCACGCTCCTCAGTCTTGAAACGCATACCGTCGGAAAGCTAAGAATTTTCCTTTCCAGGGATACACATTTCAAACAAATTGACGAAGAGATAAGAAGACAGCGGCGTATTGAAAAATAGTGGGTATTTCGGGGGAAAGGTGGGTATTTTGGGGCAGAGCAAGGTGAAGACGCTCGTGCAGAAACCACAGCTTCATCGCCTGCAAATTTGACAAAAGCGGGCTATTTCGAAGGAAGCCAGCTTGGCTAGAAACAGCCATAGTCTCACAGCTGCACGCCAGGTTAGCACTGAGTCTGCAATGCTGGAAAGGCACCTCAACTTCTTTCAAAGCCATGACGGTACGTGTAAAAATGCGCTTCCCATTAACATTTTAAAGAGTATGTTTCCGCGGACTTTTTTCCCAGACAGCATGGGGTGCGAAGTTGAATGCAGCGAAGCCTTTATATTCTCGCCGTCTACAGGGCGAGGATTACAGTGCAGCCTGAGCTTTAGCGAAGGGCAGAACAGACAAGTCGAACGCTTGAATGGATTCGCGAAGTCTGCCAAGACCCACACGGCGATACAGCTTGGGCGGTTTGAAGCGCTCACCAGCGGGCTAGAAAAGATAGTTGGTGCACGTGTGATGAAAGGCCACGCGTTAGCGGCCAGAGTGCGGCGGAACTTACTGAGGAAATGGCAAATGGGCCGGGAGCGGGAAGGAGATGGAGAGGGAAAGAAAGAAAGAGAGAGAGGGGGCGTAGCAACAAAGCATACTGCAGAATGCTAGCAATACGACGTCCGAAGAAACATGATCTAATACCCTGCCTATTCGTGCGCTGTCCTTCTCCATTGTGCATCGTTGATGACAAACGTTGCAACATGTCATTCACCACAGCCGTGCAAGAAAAGCTGTGCACACCCATTGAGGGGCTGTTGTCACCGTCCGTCGCTTCGAAAAACATAAAGCGCTCCGTGCTCTCCCTCCTTCACTTCGCACTCGATTACGGCCTCAGGGTCGTCGGAAAGACGCCACTTTGTGCGAACTCGAATATCAGGCCAGTCTCGCTTATGTCCAGCGCTCCCGCTCTCGTGCGCAGAATGTTAAGAACATCCTCCTTTCCCCCGTCTGGCACTCGACCAGCGCACAACGGAGCAAACTGACGGCACCGTGCCTTGCTCATCTCTGGCCGCTTGTAGATGTAGAAACGTAAATTGATGAACAGAAACCGGCGGCAATCTTTTTCGCACTATCCTGTATTTCCTGGAAAACTAACTGTGGCCTTTGAAGAGTTGAAAGACCTGGCTGCTTTTTCGCCTCCAGAGACCACCACAAGACCATAGCACCTTGCCCGGCCCGACATCACGACGGCTCAATTCAAGGATTTGCAAGCCATGTTTTGAGCTACGGAGAGAAAAAATATAAAGCGAGTAAACACGAGCTTCGACTGGCACCCAGCGCCCCGGTCTATGTGTAGGGTGGTCCGCTGAACAGCCGTCCCAGTCAAGAACGGGCCTACTTTTAGCGTGACCTTCAGCAGAGCACACAGATACGAAGGCGATCTTCACAGCCATGACTGAAAACCAGCGCATATTGCACGCCGTACGCCGGACACATGAACATGATGAACGCGTTTATTGCTGTGCTTTTTGCGGTCTGGAAATGATCGGCCTCTAATTATTTGGCCAAAAGAGGATCCTTAGGCGTATTGTTAGAGTTCGAACTATAATGTAGACCAGACAGAGCTGCACTGTGCGCTTGCAGCTTGCGCGTGCAAGTAATGTCCGCAAAGCAAACTTTCATGCTACAAGGCGAGCATTCTTCGCGATACGCATGCAAATCAGTTCAGAAAGATCTGCATCGATCATTAGGCGTACTGCCGGAACTCGAACTGTAGTATCGGTAAGACAGAACTGGACTGTGCGGGTGCAGCTTCCGCATGCAAAAAATAGCCGCAAACCGCAAAGCAAACTTACCCCGCTGTTCTTCGCGATACGCATGCAAGTCAGCTCAGAAAGATCTGCATTCTGCAATATTCCAGTTCTGTTGACGCGATTGAACACACCGCATTCTCACCAAGCCAGAATTTAGAGACCATGCACGCCCATGCACGGAAACGCCATTTTTGGATCGAGCATCGCGCGGCTTGCGGCGCAGGCCCCGATAGGGGCTCTGGAGCTGAGCATTACACCCTGAGCGTTACGTGACGTTCCTTGTCTGTCTCCTGTCCCCTGACTGATGCTAGCATCTGAAAAGAAGCCTTACTATCGCAAGGCTTAATTGGAGCAGCATTCTCTCTTCTATCCGTCATTTGTCGCAATGAGCAAATTACACAGCGGATTCAAATCCTCTCTTCCCTTGCTCGTTTGTCACAAAGAACTTAATATAATAGAATAACATCCTCTCTTCCCTAGCTCATTTGGCACAATAAAATAACTGCATAACGTGATAACATCTTCTTTTCCCTAACTCATTTTGCCCATTGAATATAATTAACTATTGGAATATGATCCTCTCTTTTCTAGCTCATTTGGTACAATGAAATAATTACATCACGGACTAACATGCTGTCTCCTGCTTAGTTGTTTCATCCCAAGCTAATAAGGTGAAATAACAGAGTCTTTTCTGCTGCCTGCCGCAGTAATCTGTTGACCTAATCATCCCTGTATCTTGATTGTTTGGCATTGAAAGATGCTCGTGAAAGGGGGACTTCTTGCTTGGACATCTTCAAAGGATTGACTTCTAGTCTTTCACCAGCTTCTTGCGACGTTTGGGCAAGACTTACTCTTACCTTCAACAGGCTCAAAATGGAAGAAACAAAGGAACTGTTCCTGTCTTCCGGAAAGAAGCTGAGGAGAAAAAGAAGGGGCCATAAAGAGAAGGACGCGGGTGCGACTGGAGTTAAGTACTAGAGTTTGTGATTAGCTTTAAGGGTTGGGGTGCGGGTGCGAACACCACTAAGAAAAGGTGTGAACTTAGAGATTCTGTAACAAGGGGTCCAATTCAAGGCACTTGTCTCTGTTCATAAGGTTTTTGCTGGTGTGCAGTCATAGAACTGTCCTCTTAATACACCCTCTTTCCTTTTTCAGTACTTCCAGATTTTGCCAGTTGTTGTTGTGCCCACAACAGATCGCATAATCAGCAACAGGGGATTGGTCAAACCTGTTTTGCTAGACATGCGCAGCATGCTCTTTCGCTCGAGCTCGGACGGCCCGATACGTCTCCCCCGATATATGCCAGCTGGCAGTCCTTGCAGTGTAGCTGATGGATGACACCAGCCTCCTCCTAAGGGCTGCATTCGTCTTTCAGTGCATGCTGCAGTCTCCATTTCAGAATCTGTGCTCGACATACAATGCGGATACCCAGCCGTTCTAGGATGCGCTAGATCGCTTGAGTCGTGCCATGGACGAATGGCATCGTGATTGTTGTTGTTGGCACGTCCTTCGTGGCTGCGTTTTCCACCGGATGGTCGTGGTGCGCTTTTTGTTTTTGTGGAGCGAGCCGTCGGTTGATGAAAGGACGCGAATAGCCATTGGTGGACATTTCCTTGTAGGTTTTCTGAACTTCATTCTCCATTTCCCGGTCATCGATCAGGATTTTGCTGGTTCTCGTTATGAAGGCGTCGACCACACTGACTTTTGCGCTAACTGGATGGTGTGAGTCAAAGTCTAGATATCTGCCTGTATGAGTCATTCTTCTGAAAACGGTAAGACCTAAGTGTTTTCCATTGCGGGTGATGGAGGCGTCCAGGAACGAAGGGGTACCGTTTTTCTCCTTTTCCATTGTGAACACAATGGCGTGATATTGCTGTTGGAGGTGGAGTAGGCTCGACTGAGCTGTACTACGTTTGATGATAGCCAAAATGTCGTCAAGGAATCGGTGCCACAACTTCGGGTGTTGATGCATGGTTTTCAATGTTCTTTTCTCCACATCCACCATGAAAATGTTGGCCACTATTGGCGAGGCTGGAGAACCCAGAGCGAGACCATTTGTCATTTCATAGAACGGTTGTCTGAGCATGAACGCGAATTCATGTAGGCAACTTGCCGGTAACTCTATCACTGTTTTCACGGGCACCGGTGGTCCTTCTTACCAGGACGGATTAGAGGAATATAATTCTTGAACGCACTTTAGAGATGGTTGGATGGGAGCATTTGTATAATATGACTTTAAGTCTAACCTGACGAAGATTTCGTCTTTGTCACTGAATGGTGACATCTTTAAGAATCTCGCGTAGATGTTCTACATTTTCGGCGAAAGATGCATGCATCTAACGAAGGGGGAGAGGAGGTGACCTAAATGCTTCGATACTTGATAAAGAGCATGACAAACGTACGAGACGATGGGTCTCAACAGCACCTTGGGCTTGTGGATTTTGGAGATGTTTTTCTTCTTCTTCTCCAATGGGTTGAATGTTTCTTGCTGTTACTGGGAAGATCTGTTCCAGTGGGCTGTTCCTTGTCATCATTGCGTCTACTGCATTTCTTCAGAGGTTGCACCTCACCATGGTCTGCTACATTTCTTCAGAGGTTCCAGTTCCCCTGGCCTGCTTCATCCAGGTCTTTGCCTTGCCGTGTGTCTGTCTCACCAGCCATCAGATGCACTTTGCTCCGTTTTGTTTTGGCACGTCCCGATGCCTCAATCATATATCACCGCTGGGATTCATGCTGTCGAATAAACATTCCTGCTTCCCACTGTGTCGCCGAGCTTCCTATCTCTGGCGATGTTATCCATACCTTTCTTGATGGCTACACGTGTAAAAACTCTGGACCTGCTTGTCGATTAGAGTAGGGCTTGGACTCCTCCCGTAAAGGCTTTAACCTGGTTTGAAAAAAAAGCCAAACCTTTTACTTCCGGCGGCCATAACAGTGTTATCTTATGTGGTCGTGAGGTTTTGGTTCATGGGTCGCAGGACGTTGTACGGAGCTTATCGCCAGTTCAGTTGTTGGTGCATTTCTCAATTCTAGCACCACCCTTTGTAAAAGTCTGATCGTCTGTCCTGTACTTCTTTAGCTAAGGTTTTGAAGAAGTTGGCCACCGATTCCGCTTTGCCGTTTCATTGACTGTGATGGACCGGCCAAGTGAAGCGGAAAACTCTGAGGTCCTTAGAAGTCTTTTAGAAGTATTTTGCCAAAACGTGTGGACCACTGTCTGTTATCACGGTGTCTGGAGTTTTTCGGTGAATGAATTGCCGTTTCATTCTCTTGATGATGTAATGGCTTGTTGTTCATCATAACTTGTCCACCTCCCAGTAATCTTAGTAACAGTCCACAATCACTAAATAGGCTGATGTCTCGCACTCGCACAGATCCTTCCCACCTTTGCTCTATGGCTTCTTGGTAACCAGTGAGGCTGTAATTGTTCGCTTCCGTGATCCGGTTGAAACTTGTAGAAACACACGGAGCTGCATATTTGGTCCATTCTTTCCCGTCATACCGGGCAAGAATACAGGACCTATGACCTTTTGCCAACATGCCTCCACTCCCAGATGGACGTCACCCATAGGCATGTCCAATCTTAGAGTCTGTGATACAATCAACCGTTTTCCTTTGATCAGAATTCCCTCTTGCCACGTCTGCTCACCCCGGATAGTCGGCACTGCTTTGCGATCATCCTGCCTTTCTCCCTGAAATATTTCGGCAAATCTTTGCAGATTTCAGTGTGTGACCTCTTGGGTTGCGCATGCACGTTTACCAGCAGGGGGAGTTTAGCACAGAAAATGTCCGCTTGGAAAATCCAGATCTCGACCTTCCCTTGCGGAGATCCAATGTTGCTTGTTAGACGGCACTCGGCGTCGATAACGATCTCGAGCACGAGCCCCCAAACATTCGTGAAGACGGACGTTCTGACAGGCTACAAGAGAAAAATTCGTCTGTCATCAGTTTCGTCTCGAGACGCGTCCCGACGGTGTTCTCTATCCCATCAATGAAGAGGGAATCCCGCTCGAAGGACCAAAAATGAGGCCAACACTTCTTTTCGTAGATATCCAATTGGCCGACTTTGAAAATGACGCTGTCCTACCTCGAAGAAGGCCGGGCTACGCTCAAACTTTCAAAAGGATTGGGCGCTCTCTCTCCCCCACATCCGTTCACTCAGAATCGACACGCCATTAATTTATAATGACATCAGACAGAGCGAGCGTGAAAGAGGACACGAGCAAAGACAAGTCATTAAAAAGGAAACTGGTGGCCTTATCCTTGTAACATGAGTCGTCGGGAATGCATTTAAGGTAGAGGTGAACGCCAAAGGGGCAGACACTGGAACTGTTTAGAACAGGGATATTTAATGTTTGCTCCTTAACATACACTAGACGACATGTGTCTCTACAGCAGCACCTCATGGACGTGTCTTCCTTAGGAGGTGTTTTAAAGGAACCCAACAGGTAGGATACTTGACGTGTTTGCCAGATCTTCGGAGCCCCCTCCCCCCAAAAGTCACCAGAGTATTACACGGTGATTCAGCGGACCACCCCTACGCATACATCGGGGGCGGTGCGCGCCAGTCGAAGCTTGGGTTGAATCGCTTTAGATTTTTTTCTCTCCTCCGAATCACTACGTGGCGGAACGAACGATGGTGCTAAGCCTAGAGGCAGTAGGAATGTACCGGTACGTCACTACGAGTGGCCTCGCGACAAAAACAGCGTTGCGGTCGTTTTTATTAATCTTCTTTAAGCGATCCAATGGACTGCTTTAAGCGATAAAAACGGCGATTGCATACTTTACGGACTTGCCGGGCGCCTAGCTCAAAACGCGGCTTGTAAATGCTGGATTTGAACCTTGGCGATGTCGGGGAAGGTGTTACAGTCTTATGATTTTTTTTCTGTAGGCAAGAAAAGTGGGCATTTCTTCCTCTCTTCGACTGCCAAAGGTTAGCTTCCGACGCAATCGAGGCCGCTGTTTAAGAATTTGCCGCTGGTTTCTTTTCATCATTTTACCTTTGTACATGTACAAGCGGCAGGAGATGAGCAGGGGACAGCACTGTCAGTTTTTTCCGTCGTGCGCTGGTCGAGTGCCAGCAGGAGGAAAGGAAGATGTCCGTTACATTCTGCGAGGGAGAGCGGGAGCGCCGAATAAGCGAGTCTCGCCTGAGCTTCGGGTTTGCAGAAAGTGGCGTATTTCCGTTGAGTCTAAGGCTGTAATCGAGTGCGGAGTGGAGGAGGCCTAGGGAGAGCACGGTCCGCTTTTTTTTTAGCGAAGCGACGGTCGGTGACAACAGCCCCACCGTTGGTTTGCTCAGCTTCTCTTGCGCGGCTGTTGCGAATGACATGCTGTAACGTCTGTCATCAACCATGCACAATCCAGGACGGCGCACAATTCGGCGGGGTAATGGATCGTGTTCCTTTGGCCTTCGTAGTGCCAGCACTCTCGATTAATTTTTGTTGCTACTCTCTCTCTCTCACTCTCACTCTCTCACTATCATTATCTCTTTCACTCTCTCTCTCTCTCTCTTTTTCTCTTTCTCTCTCCCTCTCTCCCTCTCCCTCCCGGGCACTTCGCCATTTTTTTCGGCCGCACGCTCGCCGCTAACCCCTAGCCTTTCATCATGCGCCCTCCAACTAATTTTTCTTCCTCGCCGGTCGGCCCTTCACACCGCCCGGGCTGAATCGCCGTGTCAGTAGACCAGTGAGAAGAAATTCTTCAACTGACTGACGATGAAGTAAAGAAAAAAAGAGAACCAAAGGCCGCCAGAAATCAGAGCAGTGAGGGAGAGTATTGTTTCTTGAAATGAGTAGAGATCGAGTAATAGAAAAAGAGAAAACGAAAAGGTCATCAGATTGCGGAGAAGTAAAAAAGGAATTCACCCAACAAGCGGCACTTTCTCTCTATTTTCTCCTCTCTCGTGTCCTATTTCCTGTCTTTCCCAGAGCGAAGTCATACCTTTCTACCTTGTGCTTTGTATGTTCCGATTACGTATGCCCCCTCGGTCAGGGTTATCACCCTGTTGGGAATCCCTAAAGAAATCCAAGTCAATAAATAAAATGAAGCAACCAGTTTGGAAAAGGAGGTAGTGGGGAAGCGGTCACAACAGCGAAGCCGCACAAAAAGCCGAAGACGGATGGTTTCAAATTCAAAAACTCCCCTTCTTTCTTTCTCACAAAACTTATCAATTCTCTTACTCAACAAAACACGTACACTCCGACTAACGAAAAAAAGAGCAGCGAATCATACATATGGTAATCTCACGAAAGTCCCACCCAAAACAGGGCGACGAAAATGGAATCAAGCCAGACGCAACAACCAAAACGGGCGTTGAAAAAAATTGCAAACACGCCCAAGGGAGAAGAACCAGACCTAATCGACCAAGAAAGTGCTTCCTCGAATCCCCTTCCCTTTATAGAAGTATGAAATTAATGCTGAACACAAAGAAAACGACCTCAAGCGTAAGTGAACACAATGATCTTCCTGACTTTGCCGCCAGTTAAGAAAAGAAAGGACGGTTTTGTTTGTTGCATCCCCTTGAACTGCTCTTCTGTCTATAGTATATCTTCGTATCCCAAACCCATGAAAACTTCTCTGCACACGACCATCACTACCACGGCGCCCGTCGCGACTAACGCCCACAGATTGTCAAGATCCTCTGGTAAACCGGCCTTTTTGCGTAGCGTTCGAGATGGGTATGTTATTGACCTCAAAGATTGGAGCGTGGCCTTCAATGAGATCCCCTGTCACCCGCCAGTGCACGTCTTTCATGCCTCCTAAAAATAAAATAGAAATGTCAGAGCAAGTGAACTCGACCCGATCGCGCAAACCAAACGAAAAGGGGGGTGAGGCATCAGTCAGAAGGGAAAAATGAACGACCACTTTTCGCACCGACCAGGAATGAAACGTGCGGGGTCCTTAGTGAAGACGTCCGGGGCTTTAGGAACCGATTCCCTCCAAAGTCGCTTTCTCAGACCAGCGACACTGCCGGCAGTTCGCTCGATCGACAGGACTGAGTATTGAAACTTCGATCACATTACCACGGGCCCCTCGGACCATCCCGGGCCACTATCACGTACTCGCACTTCTTTTTAACCGCTTCATTTTTTATCTCTAATATACATCTCAAGCTGGTGACCTTACCTTCTTCGATGCCGAATGTCCGACGAGATTCAATAGATATCCTTACAAGAGGCTGAAGAGGTGAATCTTAACCGAAGGAGTGCAAGCCGACAGTATTCTCGAAGGTAGCAAGAAAGTCAGAAAATGACCCGAAATTCCAAGACGCAAAAAGGCCTGAACAAGCGACAACAACTTCTCCTGGATTAGCAGTTGCAGTGACATACGCAGTTCTCCATTGGCCTGTCCACGCCGATGATGCTGGGCGTAAATCCTATCTACCATAATTGCGTCATGCCACGCCTAGATCTACGCATTTCGTGATGAAAGTAATCTGACTTCCCACATGTTCCGTGACGTCACACGTGCTTTAAAATCGCAGACACCAGCCTTACCAGGGCAGGATGGGTTGATACCACGGTGTTGTGTTGGAAACGAACGTTAGAAACCGTCCTTGCCTGCTTTTAAATGGGCATTGAAAACCCGTTCCCGCCCACTTAGCCTTATTTGGACTGGGGCGTGGACCGAAGGTCATAAAATGCATCGGAGAATGGCCTTCCTAGCCCTCATGTTTGGGCATGCTGGTGGTTCATCCTGCTCTAGCCGCTACGCCGCGTGGGCAGTACTCAGCCGGCCTGCTGTCCTATTCGCGGATGAAAGCTTGTTTCCTGGTGGGCTGGACTATTCGCCATGCATGAGGCATCATGCTTTACCGTGCACATGGTGCACGCGTGTACCGGAGCTAGTGTCGGAGCATACTCCCAGTCCGGGCTGGCATGTGACGCAGTTTTGCGCAATGCGCTCTTCCCCTCAGCCATGACAGTTCTGAAACAAGTCGAGACCACTTGGCCATTTCCCTACAAGGTATTTTGGCGGTACATTTCCAATTAGGACATTTTGGGTGTCTCCTGATGTCATGAAAAATGCAGTGTAATACATAATGTGATGGAGGCCATCTTTAGCTCCTTTCAGTGCTGCGTCATTTTGTTCCGGCGAAAGTCCCATGTTAGTCGACCGCCATATTCGTCGACGTGGGCCCCCACCAGTCTTTTCGGGGTGTTTTTCTTTCTGTTTTTCGTTCTTCTCTTTGACTGGGTGAGTGCGCAAGCGAAGTGGCTCGGCAGGGTTTTTGACTCTCTTTCTTGTCGGCTTGAGTCTGCTTTGTGGGGGCCCCGGAGTAATTTTAGCTGAGTCCCAGGATTCGAAAAGAACCGCCCGTCGCAATAATAAAGACAGGGTGGAGCAAGACCTTTCCAAAACTTCGTAGTCTTTCTTCTCTCCTCTCGAGTCCGTAGTAGAACTCCAGCGAACGCCAAACGGGCACTGATATATTACAGTAAGTCTGCCCCGGGCAATGTCGGCATGAGCGACTTCGGGACCTCGCCGAGGTTCTTTGACCTTCTCTGTCAGGATTAGGCCCCGCGAAAAGAAGATGCATGCTGCCATGAACGTAAGACAGATGCGGAAGCTTGCCCCAGAGAATATATAATCCAACAAAAACAGGAGCTCAAATGTCTGTATGTTTGAATTCGTGGAAGAAGGACCTGAAAAAGTTTCCGATGTAAGCAAGAGATGATGTCTCTCATGAACTTAGGATGCTTTTTGTTTTCCCCAAGTTGGCCCGACTTCTTTGTACTTTTTTACCCTATTGTTTAGAGCTCTTTTTTATGCTGACAACCCAAACGCTGCCCTGATGAAGAGCTCCGCTCGACAATATACGAAGTACCCCGAGAATTACCGAGCCTCGAACTTAACGCGGAGCATGGCACTGAATCGAAGTGATAGATTTTTGCCAGGCGTTACGGGGTGTCACCTCCATTTCACTGACCTAATCTTGATGCACACCCAGTCTTCCTAAGGGTACTCTATCGATAGACTGGAAGCTTAGCTTACTGGACGTACATGTACATGTACACCAGGTGTCTTGTCCATTAAACTTCAATTAAAAATAACAGACATGATCGGTGAGCTGGTTGATGACTCTTCTAAATGTCACAAATATCTTTGTGTTTCATTTGCATTTGGAAAGTGCATGAGTAGCAGAACATCGATGTTTGAAAGAAAAGGCGCAACGCCTACATTGAATTAAAGAATAAACCTTTTTTCATTGTCACAGCTCTTTTTGAAGAACCTCCAAACATCATTATCAAAGCTAAAGTAGAAAATTTGTTAGAAGTTCTGTTCTTTCACAGAGTTCTGACCTTGACGCTTTAAGGAGATTTTTTGTGTTCTCCGCTCTTTCATGTGGATTTGAATGGAATAAACCATAGTGCAGGTGTTGCGATAGGCTTCCCTGAAAACGTTGAGCATGGCGCTTCACCATCATCCAATGATGGGCGAAGAAACAGGAAAGATAGCCAGAGGTGATTAAAGATAATCCACCAGCTGATTTTGCAATTCGATTAGGGGGCGTCGGTCGCAACACGGACGCCAAGTTCATAGGAAAGATCTTGCCTTCATGGGACCCCGTCACGATAGCCGGACCCTGTACACGTGCATCACTTTTTGCGGACGGCCGTGACGTGCGTGATCAAATCGACACGCTCTCCAGAGTCAAGACTCGCGGGATAACGATCCCATAGCACAGCTCTCCGACTTTGAGTGAGACGTTGGATGTTTTGTTCCTCGCATGATTAGTAGTGGTCGACAGGTAGTGCCAGGAGCTTTCATCTGCCAGTTCGTTTCCCGACGTCCAGATATAATTCTTCGAAGAAAAAAAACCCTCAGCCTTCAACCGCCTGTGCATGTTCGTCAGAGAATATGTATAGTTGGACTAGAAAGAACGGTGAAATACGACCAGGTTGACCGAATACAACACAAATACTTACAAGAGCTGAATAAGGCCTGTTTCATCGGCTGAGGCGCTGTCCTCCTTATGCTAGAAAGAAAACTAGACACTTCTACGCCCACCTCTTTCGGGACCTATGTCAGGACAGGATGGGGCATGAAGAGATGAAAGTAGGTCTCAGGTTAGAACAGGGTAAAAGAAGATAGAAGAAAAGTGTGCGCGTGTGTTTATGCGCGAATGTCTGTACATGTGTGTTTGAAAGATAGAGAAAAAAGAGGGAGAGACAGAGGGAGACGGAGAGAGAGAAGGGGGAAGAGAAAGAGCGAGAGACAGACAGACAAACAAACACAGAGAGGGAGAGTCAAAAAGATAGATAGATATATCGAAAGGTAGACAGATAGAAAGATAGATAGATAGATATATAGATAGATAGATAGATAGATAGATATATAGAGAGATAGGTAGACAGATGGCGCTCATTGATCTTGACCCCTCCTGGACCCTTGTCCATGTACACCCTGCGTTTCATGACCGGATAACGGGAGCTGCCACACGTCAAGGAGCATTGCGCACAAGGGGAGCTGCCGGACCGTCTGGTATGAACGCCGACAACTGGCGCTGCATCTGCACAGTCTTCAAGCATCACTCAGACGAGCTAGGTGGAGCACGGGCTGATCTGGGACGTCGCCTGTGCTGTGAGGTGATTGACCCTGCATCAATATCGGCCTTGTCTGCCTGCTGACTTCTCCCCCTGGTTAAGAATCCGAGAGTACGACCCATAGGGATTTGCGAAGGGGCGAGACGCATCATTGGCAAGGCGGTTCTGTCAATTGTAAACCCAGAGATCTAGCAAGCTACCGGGTCCTTCGAGGTTTGTGCAGGCCAGCCATGTTGCTCCGAGGCGGCATTTCACGCCATGCACACCATCTATGACAACCCAAACACCGACGGTGTTCTTCTCGTCGATGCACGAAATGCGTTCAACTCATTGAACAGAGATGCTACATTGCGCAACATCCGATGGATTTGCCCTGACGTCTCTACGATTCTGACCAACATCTACCGTGAGCCTGCAGAGCTCTTTGCTGGAGGTAGAGTATTTTTATCACGCGAGAGAACCACCCAAGGGGACCCTCTTGCTAGGGCAATGTGCGGACTGGCAGTGCTACCCTTGATCAAGAAGTTTGCTGTTGAGGCGAAGCAAGTGTGGTATGCCGACGATGCCACTGGTGGTGGGAAGCTGCAACGGCTGAAGAGATGGTTGGACGAGCTGAATGAAATGAGGACCGCATTTGGCTATTTCCCGAGTGCGACCAAGACTTGGCTCGTTGTGAAGGAAACTGAGCTTGCGGCTGCCCAAGAGCTTTTCCATGGAAGTGGAGTACAAACCACCACTGATGGCCACCGTCTTGTTGGTGCTCCGATTGGCACTCAAAGCTTCAGCAAGGCTTTCACAGAGCATACTTTGGCCAACTGGAAACTTCAGTTGGAAGCACTATCGTCAGTTGCACGCACTCAACCACAGGCAGCTTATGCAGCATTTACGCACGGTTTCATTGGAAAATCGACATTCCTGGCAAGAGCAACTGATATCGGAGAGTTATTCTCCACACTCGAAAATACAATCAGAAGCACGCTGATCCCATTCCTGATCGGGTGATCCTCACCTGGAGACAGCGTTAGAAACAAGCTCGCTCTACCCCCTCGTTCAGTTGCGCTCGGCCTGATCAATCCTGAGAAGGCCCTGGCACAAGAGCTGAAACACTTCGTGAAAACGCGTCAGCCATTGACAAGTCTTATCGAACGACAACAGCAATCTCTCGGACAAGCATGTGACCAAGATGCAGCCAACCGTTCTGCAGCTTCAAGCTATCGGTGGAAGACCATGGACGAGGCAGCGGCAAGTCTACGAGTCAGTCTTCGACGTCATATTCTTCCATCCCAATACCCATCTGCCATACAAACGCCTCTTTTGAACCAGTAAACAAAACATGAACGCAGCAAGAGACGTGAGTATGAGCAACAAGTGCGTGACGTCAAAGGTGCCAGCTTTGTACCGTTGGGGTTTTCCACAACCGGAGGAATGGGTCTTGCCTTCGCAACAACGTTCAAGCGCCTTGCCAACTTGCTCATTGAGGAGCTTGCCTGCCGGTACTCAGCCATCCTGAACTGGCTCCAGTGCCACGCCTCATTCGCGCTTCTTCGCTCAGCCATAAGATCACTGCGATGTTCAAGGCATTTAGTCGTCTCTTGGAGAAGTTTGCCGCCAGGTAGCGCTCAATCGCACTTCTGCCTCTGGCCGCCGACGAAAACTCGTGGCTGATGCTGCTGCCAACCTGCAAGGCTCCTTGCCGTTACATCTACAACG
>JAOWAR010192179.1:0-15496 GCA_028571005.1 Clathrina lutea | reverse complement strand
CTCTTCATTTACTGTTCTTTCACCGAACGTGTACAGAATTGGCGAAAGGCTACCAGAAGATGAGATCTTTGGAGTTCATTTCTTGTCCATCGATCTCTTCCCAAGAGGCCGCTTGCGTCGCCATTTTTCCCTTGAGTTGTCATGGAAATATTGCGCATGTGCTGTCAGTTCTGACTTCTGTTAACCCTGCCGGCATCGCGGGGCATTGGGCAAAACTTTTGAGGAAGATCGAGCAGCCCCTTTCCTTTCCTGGGATTTCCCCTCCCCAAACCGTCACCTTACTTGACTCCACACATTGGCGCTCAACAAACAAAGAGAGCCCCTCTTGCAGGCCTAGACACTGAATTCCGAGCGGTGCTGACCGATCCGCGAGAAATTGAGGCGAAGGACATCATCAGGGCGGACGACCTCCAACTCGACAATCAAGGACTTGTCTTGGCTGTGCCAGTGGCCTCCTTCCGCAGATGCCTCTCTGCTTCCACAGCAGCGGCTGCACCACAGCCTTCTCCGCCTCACCGCCCACGGTCGGGCCGAACATCCAGTCCCCCCGGCGCCCCCGTTCCATGGATCGCAGCGCTCGCCAACCATGCCCTGAACCGGGACAGTGTCCACGTCACTCCACGTCACTCGCCTCTTACTCCCCACATTCGACGGCAACCTCACGGCTGAAGGTTTTCGCATTTTCTGGATGATTTGAACAGATTCTTTTTTTAATTTGAGTTGAAACTCTCTAAAACAAGTTGGGCAGAGAAAACTACCCTGAAAGAGCTCCGCATTGACTTTTTTTTCAAATTTTCCTGAAATTTCTGCCCTTTTTTCCATGCTTCAGACCTAAACTAGTCGAGACTGAAGCCAAAACAATTTCTGCATTATTTCTTCTTCCTTCTTCCTCCCTTGGGATGGTTGGCATCACCCTTGCTGTGCAAAAGGCTGTGACGCTTCCTTCGGCTGATTTCCAGGTCTAGATGATTGCTTGTTACTAAAAATGGCAACAGGAAATGAGAAATCAGTAGAAGGAAGGGTCACAGCCTTTTGCGCAACAAGGGTAATGTTAACCATGCCAAGGGAGGAAGAAAGAAAAAGAAAACATTCTGATAAAGTGTGGTCTTCCGTCTGGCCTACTACGAGAAAAATCCAGGGAAAAATAGCGCAAAAATGAGCCCTGAGGGTGGTTGTACCACAAACAACACCCATATTGGGTAAAGATAGTCCTTTAGACATGTACTTTGAAAAGATAAAACGAATTTGACAAAAGCAAAGCAGAAATGATTCAAGTAGAAGGGGAACTTTTTGAATATGATCTTATACCTTAACCTACCTGAGACACCTAGGAGCGGCAAGATTTTTGGGACGCCTTCGCCACTTCGATCGATGCCCACCGAGGTCTTTCAGGAGTGCAGAAATTTTCCTGCCTGCGAGGCCAGCAGCAAAGAGCTGCACTCAGGTGCATTGGCGGTCAGCCACGGCAGCCGACAGCTATCCTGCTGTAGTAAAGCTGTGATGGGAACGGTTTGGGCAATTACACAAGGCGGCAGAGCGCTCACCTCAGTAGCCTGCTCAACATCGGCTCCCCGAAAGGCCACGGCAGCGGACCTTAGGGAATTTTTCACCATAATCGAGTGTCACGTTCGGGGACTGAAAGCTTTCGGGTAAGACACTGACAGTTTGCGGAGCTGCTGACACCCATCCTTTTGGCACGCCTACCCACCTAGGTGAGGGAGCAGATAACAATAGATCACGGATCTACCCAATGGAACCTCACTTCCCTTCGTCTTGCCCTGGCAAAGGAGGTGGACATATTAGAGTCCTCGAGATCGGGATAGTGGCCGTTACCCCACCGCTGCTTTTACCACTGGCGCGTGGCCAGCAAAGGCCTGGCTCAAAACGAAAGCGGCGTCTTTGTGCCTGCTGCGGCAATGAACATTCCGCATCAGCTGCCCAGTCGCGGCTAGCACTTTAGCCCGTCTGGAGTTTATCAAAAGAAACTCTCTTAGTTTATTTGCCTTGGCAAACACTGTATGTCCACTTGTCCGAGAAACTAACATTGCGGATCGTGCAAGCACAAACACCAGGCACATGAGCATCTGCTCCTCCGTGACAGAAGCTTATGATGGAAACCCTTTATCTGCATCCACCGCCCCTGCTTACACACATTACCAGTACCTGGTTCTCAGCAGCATTAGCCGACTACTGTAGCGACAGTAAATGGCACACAACCATCAGTCCTGCTCAAGACTGCTATTGCACCAGTGTGTCCATCTGCAGACAGTGCTTGGCCAGCATTCTCTTCAATGAGGGAGCATAGTGAAGCTTTATTTCAAAATCACTGGTGGATTGCCTCAACCTTGAGCCACTTTGACTTGATACACTACAGCTCTCTTTGTTTTCGGGGGTCATTTTTAAACTTGGCTATATACCTGCTCTCAGGACCCTTTCCACGATCATCGCAGGGACCCCTGAACTACCGTACGACCTCGCTACTTCTCATATCAACTACAAACGATGGCATTCTTGAGTCAATCTTGACCTTGAACGGTTCTAGTCACTGGAGGCTATCGGCGCTGGAGCCCCATCCGACAAGCCAACATCTTCCGACTACCTCCGCCAGTACCAGGAGTCCATCCAGTTTGATGGTGACCTCTAGTTGCCCGTCTTCCTTCGAAGACAGACCACGTGCTACTATCAAGTAACCTTCGTCCAAATACCAGTCATTTTGCGGCAAAATTGCTGCATCACAGTCACACCGATTTCGGATCACTTGAGAGCGCCCAAATCGCAGCTCTTTGTGGCTGTGCGGCAGTCCGCAAATACCTGTCTGAGTGACATTTTGTAGCTGCCTGAGCATGCTCTGTGTCCATAGAAACCACAAGAAAACAAGGGACACTGTCAAGGAAGATCATAGCCTCGAACCAGGCCCAACCGCTTGTTGATATGGTGACGAACGAGGGGTTAAGCGCTAGCGGTTGCGCGCCAAACCGCTTGCCCCCTCGCTAGTCACCATATATCAACAAGCGGTTGGGCCTGGTTCGAGGCTAGGAAGATCATAGCTTCGAACCACGCCCAACCGCTTGTTGATATGGTGACGAACGAGGGGGCAAGTTTGGGCCTGGGGAAACGCCCCGCTGATTGATAGGCTCAAATGGGAACTCCCCATCAAGGTACTTTCCCGCTGTCCCACTCTTGCGCCACTTCTTTCGCACCGTCGACTGTCGGAAAGTTTCCGGCGCCTCGAGTGATCAAGATCTGTTACTAAGGCGAGAAACCGATCGCGTTGTATAGTCTTAGTTGAGTCGAAGAAGGCGCAGCGTTTGTCACGTTGTTCCGCGTACCGCGGGTTTGCCAGAGCGCCTTCTCAGTGTACGTAGTCTTTTTTTCTGAGGCGGGCGAAGTCCAGGTCCCGAGCTCGAGTGCACGCACACATAGAAACATTTTGCTGCATGACTCTGCATCCGGGGTTCGGCCAGTCTTCGCCTATATCTCCATGTGGGCACACTACTGAACTGTCTGTTTCCGCGATGTGGACGAGCTTCGCGCTTTCGCGGAGGCCAAGCTCTAGTTCGTCACCCACAGTCCTCCGCCATCCGCAACAAGCGGGTTGACGACCACTTCGCACAAACCTCAGTGAGATGGCTTGAGGTCATCAAATGCCGCAAGAGGCAAAAGTTGATAAACAAGCGTCTTGCCGAATCCGGTAGGCAAAACTCAGTGCCCCGACATGTTTAGAGTCGCAGAACCCCTTTAACAGGATACATCGTCGTTTCTCACCCTTCAAACGCAGCGCGAGCGTAGCAGATTACATTCACCGGCGCAAAGGCCTCGATACTGTGCTCCATGCTGCAGAGATACTGCGGTAATGTTTGACGGCGGAACAGCTTTGACGCCTTGGACGTGACAGTTTCAACTGGCGGTTTCCCTCGTGTTCGAGCTCTCCCCGGCCCGCTACAACGCTAGTTCTAGCCTGCACCATCAACTATGACTCACAGTCGATGTCTCACCTTTCCTGCCCGCTTTTAGGGCCGGATCCTGTTTGGTGTTCGAGGCCGGCTGCCAGCAGCGGCTTGCAAGTGCCATCAATATTATGACTCATAGTCGATGTCCAGCGCCTTCAAATCTTCAGTTTGACTCGGGGAGCCGGCGAATTTCGCATGCCCGGCTGACAGCCACAGTCGGCGAGTATGAACCCACACTGCTTTTTTTGTGGCGCAAGGATCCTGTTTGGTGCCGCTCGAGCTTCTTCGTGGCAGGCCTGCCATGCCAGCAGCGTGCAAGTGCTCAATTAAACATTGAGTCAACCGCGTCAATTTATTTTTAGAATCTGGCGCATCGGTCATCGTCTATTTTTACTCTTCCCCCAGGCCCAAATAAACCGCTTAAGCAGAAGAAGCAAACGGAAAAAAGGAGAGAATGCCACCGGTCATCCTTGCTGAATTGTGCACGACAACATGGCCTTGGGCTCTGAGGCCTTGTATAATTGTATTTGGCACTTTTCCAAGCATTCACGACATATCGTTGGGCTCTACTTTTTTTGTCTGCCTTCACCCTGCCTTTCTTCTTCGCCAGGATTAGTTGGACCACTTTTGTCCGCCATCCAATTTTTCTGCTACAGGCATTTTTTTGCTTTTAATTGCGACCTGGTGGTGGGAAAGGACGGTCTCTCCACTGCATTTGAATGTAATGGCAGTTTCAACGGGGACTCCGGGGCGATCAGGCATTCACGGCTGACTGGCAAGCTGCCAACCCAGGGCGCTCAGGCATTAACGGCCTATTGGCGAGCTGCCAACGATCACTGAACGAAAATGTCCTTCCTTTCCAATGGACCTTTTTTTTTTTTCATTATTGTCTCACGGAAACACGTGGGACGTGTTGACAAATGGCTCATATATATAGGATAAAGTCATGATTTTTTCCTTTGAAAACTGTTTTCACTGTGGTCTCTACAGAATGATCAGTGTTTGCCGGCACAGCCTCCGGCTATGCACCCGGCTGGCAGGGCGGTCGGCCGTACATCAAGTACATTTGAAATTATTCCACTTCAGCTGCCTATTTCGGTCGATGATGTGGTGGCACCGTATCGTACACGCTCAGTCACCCACGGCACCCTTTCCCTGACATCTTGCGGCTTTATGACTCTGTCATGAAGGAGCAGCTACGCCGTGGATTCATCGAGAAAGCGCCTCAGTCACAGGGCACCTCCCGCTACTGGCTGCATCACCCTGTGATTAAGTCTTCAGTGCGCACTACCCCTGTACGTACTGCCTATGACTGCAGTTGTTGCTGTTCATCTCGCTCGCCGAGCTTGAATGACCGTTTGGTTCCTGGACCATCACTCCGGCGTCAATGACATATCTTTCCTCTTCCATTGATATGGGGTCATGGCAGACATTGAGAAAAGCTTCTGACATGTTGGGTTGGCTGAGGAAGATTGTGACTTAACTCGCTTCTTCTGCACCAAAGACATCAACAATCCTCTTGGACCAATGACCGTCTCCGAGTGATCCGCGCAGTGTTGTTTGGCATGAAGATTCATTCATTCTTCAAGCCACCAGGTTGAAGCACCTCATGCTGCATGAAGTGTAAGGTGCTTCGGCTGCAGTGTCGTTGCGTTGTTGTTGTGGCAGTAAGCTCTTTTGCGAGTCTTTGTACGTGGACAACACCATTCTTAGCCCATCAACAACTGCGGACGTAGTGCATTCGGCCAGGAAGCACACACATGCACTTCTATGCAAGGCAGGCGTCAACCTTCGCTCCTTGTCATTGAACTGTCAGCCACTTCAAGCTGCTTCTGCAGCTGAACGTTGCAGACGCAAACAATATGGTCTCTCTTCTCGGGGCGATCGACACTTGCTTTGGGTACAATCTCTTTTCTGCAACGCCTTTCCGCGTCTCTTGCAGACATCGGTATACCAAGCATGAAGTTCTCTGCCAGATATCACTGGTCTTTGACGCTTTGGGACTTGAGTGTCCCCGGTTTTGATCAAGGCAAAACATTTTCCTGCAGGACCTCGGACTTGCCCACTCTCTTGGGACACCATGCTACCAGATGATCTACAGCAGTCTTGGCAAGTTCTCTCAGCGGACTTTTAGAGAGCCTTGCAGTTCACATGCTCACGCCAGCTGATTCCTGGATTGTCAGACAACTTCACTACCTGAAGTGCCCTTCATATCTTTGTCGACGCCAGTCCTAAGCCCTATGGCGCATCAGCCTATCTTGAGCACGATGCAGGTACAGTGTTCATCATTGCGAGAGCTTAGCTCGCACCATTGAAACGCCTGACTCTGCCTGCTCATGAGCTGGACCTTATGGCAGCAGTACTTGGGAAGCGCCTTTTGTGTCACATCTCGAACACGTTGAGCAAGGTCGATACAACCTGTTGGTTGGACAGCCAAACTGTTCTACATGGCGGCTTTTATCCAAAGAGCCAATAAAAGTCTTTTTCGCATCAACAAAATTTTAACTCTTCCGTGTCTTGATGGCTACATTGCCCTACCTCATGCAATCCTGCTGATCTTCTTACATGAGGTGTCACGGCATCAGCCCTTGCCAACTCTCTGCTCTGGTGGCAAGCACCTGCGTGGCTAGGGCAACCTTCCGCTTCGCCCACACAACCAGGTCTTATAGGTGAGGAAATTTCATCCTCAGCGGCCTGCTCCTCGAAGCAGAGCCACTATCACACAGTTCACGTCTACCCAGTGGTGTCCGCATGGTCATCGACACCAACAGATTCAGCAGCCTTCATAAGATGCTATATGTCACAGTTCTTGTGCTGGTCTTTCTTTGCTGATCTCGTCATCATCACACAGACAACGACTGCCTCTTCCAGTCAACCGTCCGAACTTGAGGCCGCCGAACAGCTGTGGTTCAATACTTGTCAAGCTGCAACAAGAGATCAACTCCCTCGAGTCATCTTCCCAACCGCCCAACCCAAGTTAGGCAAACCTGGTATAAGTAACGGGCCGGTCGAGGAATTAAATCTGCGATAAAATTCCTGAAGAGTCCCGGAGGGAGACTTCGGCAAACTGATTGGATTTTCTTCACGGATTCTTTGTGAAAACCTGAAAAGTGAAAGAAAAATCAAGAAGAAAGAGAGTAAATAGCCAAGATGAATGAAAAGAAACACGAAAACGAACCACTTAACAAACAAAAAAGTGTGAGAAAATCCCGGCCCGTATAACTTAGACACGGATGGCCTAAGGTTCTCCACCACTGATCATTTGGTCTGTTTCTGAAGGATGGTGTGCTTCACTGTGGCAGCCCGGCGTCTTCGCAATTCCTCTCTTCCAGCATGTGGCTTTTGCTGCCGCGTCATCCTTTCTAGTTGAGCAGATGATGCAGGAGGATATCCATCTCTTGCAGATAAGCGATCCGAGTTTCAGTCTGCACAGAGGCACTGAATATTGACGGTATATTGAATTTCACAAAAATACCTGATCCTTGGCCATGGGCCTCCTTATCCACAGTTATGGTCTCTGCCCAACGCAAACTGGGCGCGAGCACAGCAAGGTTGCTACGTGTTGTTAACCGTAGCCATTCCTTTGTTTGGGACAGCTGCATAGCTACGCATTGACGCCCCGATCAAGCAGCAAGCAGTTCTTTGTTTTGTTCTTGTGTTTGACACAGCTGCAGGGTCACATGGATTAAGGGCCGGGCCGTGGCTAGGCCGGTTGCCTGATCAACGTCAAAAGATTTGCGGAATTTCAGTGAGATCAGTGTACAAATTAAGGTCAAATGTCAAAGATTTCGACACCGTGAATTCGGGCCAGTAGCTTTGAATGTTGCAACAATCAAGAGCACCTCACAGAGGTGTTTTCCCTAGGAGGTGTTTCAGTTCAAGGTACACCAGTTAGGGAACTTCAACAAGCGATGAGTGCTTTCTTGATCTTGGGAACCCCCCAAAAGTGACCAGAAAGTAGCCTAGCGGACAAGTTAGGAGAAAGAAGTGTTTTCCTGAAGTGAGTTGCACTAGAGTTTAAGAAAAAAAAGGTCATCAGAAAGCAGTGAGGAAAAACTTTGCTTTTCTGAAGTGAGTGGCAATTGAATCAAAAAACAAAAAAAAACAGAAGGTCACTGAACTTGAAGAGATGACTCAGTTAGGAAAACGAGGTCTTTCCCAACTTTGCTGTCAGTTAGGACAATGAGGTGTTTTCCTGACTTTGTTGCCAGTTAGGAAAAGAAAAACCTTTTTTTCTTTTGTACTGTATGTTGTATCCCCGTGAAGTGCTCTTGCAACAATCAGACAGAACCCGTACCCAAGACATTGAAATGATCAAAGACAGTCAACACGTCCTCAATTCCACGGTGATGTCAAGATCAGTTATGCAAATACCAACTGATCTTGAAAACTGGTGTCACACTGAACAGCGTGATGTCGACTTTAAATTTTCGTGACCCGGTCACCAGTTCACCTCTGACAACGGCATTACTTGATGCTTCGATCTTCGCACGCGCCCTTAGATCCACGGTAGGCACTTGGCACCACCAACATGTACATGATGAACATGTTGTAGCGACGTGCAGATCGGCTCCCTACACCGCGTACCGAAGACCGATATGACGCGCGACATCAATCCATGCTGTCCCATCCATGGACATGCAACATGAACCGCGTTTCTGGGTTTGGATTGATGTCAGCTGCCGTGACAGTCACATAACTCGCGGTAGAACGCACGCACGCACGTACAAACCATCTCCTCTCTCGCGAACTCGCTGGGTGCTACCGCCCCTGCGGAGTGGCAGCCTGCGCCAGCCATACTTGGGCGACTCGATGGGCGCTCGGAGGTTAGCATCATCATGCATACCAACCATTTTCATGTTCGTTAGTGTCTGGTAAAGCTTAGCCTGCACATCAGCACACTTAGCACATCTAGGCGCCTAAAGCTAAAATGCCGGCATGCCAAGTGAGCATTGCGTCATTACTGGGGTCACGTGACACGCCCTGCTCGCGCTCACTGAGGCAACCTGCAGCTCTTGTGCAATGTTGTTGCACGTTGTGGCTCTTCGCTGAGCTGCGGCCCTGTGTGGGCGCTCTTTTCGACCGCGAGCAGTGGAAACTGGAGGATGTCGAAACTTTCCGGCACTCCACTCGAATCTCTTAAACTTGAAGGGCCTTCCCAAAACACATTTCTTAGCTGGCGATGATCCCTGCCTTACTGTACTTTGCATCGCTAGCTTGTCCGACCTGATGGACTCCAGGATCGACGCACAAGACTTTGAGCCAACCTGCGATCCCGACGACCTGGAAAGAAGCTCTACCGAAAGCGACTCTAGCGAAGTTGCGATCGAAAACGACTTCAATGAAGTCGCTATTGGAAGCGATGCCGGAGCGAGACTGTCCGTGCACAGCGAGGCAGCGACTGCGAGCTTCAGCGATATCAATTTGAATGCGCCGCCGCGTGGTGTGGACGATAATCTCACCATCACCAAGTTCTCTTGGAAATGGCTGCTGCCTTTTCGCCCGGGGTCGAGCTCTGGAAAGAGCGATGGGCGACCATACCCGGCCCTGGAGGCAGGTTGGTTGTCATTGGCCACATTTCAGTGGATGAGCGGAACAATCTGGAAAGGCTTCCGACGACCTCTGCAGCTTAGCGATTTGTGGCACACTCCTCCTGACGAAAAAGCGGAGCGCTCGGGCGAGCGGGTTTTAGAGATATGGCGAAAGGAAGTAGCGAATAAAGGCGGCAATGTGTTCCTGGTCAAGCCTGGGATGGCTTTCGTCAAGGCGTACTGGTTTCGTGTATTTCTCGCCATCTTCTTCATGGTCCTTAACCAGGTTTTATCATTCGTCAGCAACGGTGTGCTTGTGTTTGAGCTGCTCAGCTATGCTCAGAAGGAGAAAGAAGACACAACGACCAAGGAAGGACTTCTTCTCGTCATGGGCTACTTCCTGTCGGAGGTGATGCGAACTTTAGCCATTGCTTCTCATTGGTACGTGAGCATGTCTGTCGGCCTACGGGCACGAGCAGCACTGAACTGCATTGTCTTCGACAAGGTGATGCTTCTGCGCAATCTTGGTGACATGACAGTTGGACAGCTCGTCAACCTGTGTACAAATGACGGCCATCGTCTGTATGAGTGTGGACTAATGTCTGCATTCATGATCGGTGCTCCAGTAATGGCTGTGCTGGTGATCTCATACACAAGCTATCTTGTGGGCTGGCCAGCACTTGTTGGTTCGGCATCTTTCTTTCTCTTTTATCCTCTCCAAATTGTGTTTGGCCGACTGACAGCCAAGTATCGGCGGAAGGGAGTCAAGGTCACCGACCAGCGCGTTCGTCTGATGAATGAGATCCTCCTTTACATCAAACTGATCAAGATGTATGCCTGGGAGGCACCGTTTGCAAAGGACGTGGCAGCCATTCGCAAGAGAGAGCGCAAGATGCTGGAGAGATCCCAGTTCATGTTTGTCATGACGCAAGCTTTCACACTGGTCGTGCCAGCTATCGCCACTGTGTTGACATTCACTGTAAAAACTCTCACCGGTGGAAACCTGACAGTGGCGGAGGCATTTGCACTTATCGCAAGTTTCAATGCCATGCGTTTTGCTTTATCCGTTCTACCTTTTGGAGTTAAGGCGATCACGGAAGCACGTGTTGTGATGCCAAGACTCCATCGTCTTCTAGTTCAGCCAAATGTCAGCTTAATTCCAGACACTGTTCGTGACACACACAATGCCTTGGAGTTTCATGATGCCAGCTTAGCTTGGGACGAAGAGCCGTTAGCTCCAAAAGTATCAGCGTCAAATGGCCTTGTGTATGACAAAACATCTTTGATCACAAAGGCAGAGAAAAAGGAAATTAAAAGAGGAAGGAAGCGAAGACAATCTCGGCACAAGCTCCTAGACCCTGGCGAAGATGGTACTGAAAAGCTATCTGTAAGCACCTTGATGAATCTTAACCTGAACATTCGGAGAGGCCAGCTGATTGGGATTTGCGGCCCTTTCGGCAGTGGAAAAACATCAATTCTCATGTCTCTGCTTGGGAGTTTGCGACTGAAGGAAGGCTCAGTGGCCATCAGAGGAAGCATAGCTTTTGTCTCACAACAGGCTTGGATTCTCAATGCCTCTGTGCAAGACAACATCCTCTTTGGAACTGAGATGGATAAGGAGCGCTATGAGCGTGTGCTGACGGTTTCCTGCCTCCGTCCTGATCTGGAGATCTTGCCTGATGGTGACACGACTGAGATCGGCGAGCGAGGCATCAACCTGAGTGGTGGTCAAAAGCAGCGTGTAGCAATGGCACGAGCGCTGTACGCCAACCGTGATATTTATCTTCTGGACGATCCTCTCAGCGCTCTGGATGTTCATGTCGGAGCTACCATTTTTACAGAAGCCATCCAGAAGGAGATGAGGGGAAAGACAGTTCTTCTCGTCACCCATCAGCTGCAATACTTACAGGCATGCGACCATGTGGTGCTGATGGAAGCCGGGCGAATCAGCGAGCAGGGATCGTATTCGGATCTCATGGCCGCTGGGGAGAGTTTTGCATCTCTGATGGAACAGTATCACCAGCGCAAAGATGTAGAAGTTGGGGAAGGTCAGGAGAGCGTTCCTCCACTCCGATCACAAGCGAGCATCGTGTCTAACCAGTCGGCTTCAAGTAGAAGAAAAGCATTCCTCTCACAGAAAAGCCACTCGTCTGCAAAGGACGAGAAAGAGGAGGAGACCAAACAACCAACGAAGCTCATCCTAGCAGAAGATCGCACCGTTGGTGTCGTCACCTGGCACACCTACAAGGCATTTGCAAGGGCTGGTGGTGGCTACTTTGTATCGTTCTTTGTCATATTCTACACCGCACTTGCTATTGGATCTAAGGGTGTGATGGACTGGTGGCTGACCTTCTGGCTACGACAAGGTGGAGACAACACCACCACGTTGGTCATCAACAATGTAACAACTACCTATGAGGACACAGACTTGTCCAACAACCCCAACTTGCGACGCTACGTCGGAATCTATTTCGCTCTGACTGGTGTATTTCTCGTTCTCATCGTCAGCCGTGGCCTTTTCTTCACAAAGTTCATGCTCCGAGCTAGCTGTAATTTTCACGACAGCGTGTTCAGAAAGGTTTTCAGCTCACCGATGTCTTTCTTTGAGAGTACGCCGACCGGCCGCATCTTGAACCGCTTCAGCAAGGACCTAGATGAGATAGACAGTCTGCTGCCTCTGTACTCCACCCAAGCTACACAGAACATCTGTATGCTGTTGCTTGCCATTACGTTTGTGGCTTTTGTATTTCCTATCCTGCTGGTAGCAGTTGCTGTTCTGTTCATAGTATTTCTCTTTATCAATCTAGTCTACAATCAAACTGTTCGTGAGCTCAAACGGCTAGAGAACATCTCACGCTCACCGCTCATATCCCACCTAGGTTCAAGCATGCAAGGCCTGGCAACCATCCGTGCTTTCCAGAAGAACTCTCAGTATCGCAAATTTTTTTACACTGTACTCGATCAGAACACTGTCTGCATGCAGGCATTTCAGGCATCAGGACGCTGGCTTGGCGTACGCTTGGATTTCATGATGATCACCCTATTGGTGCTGACTGCACTAATGGTAGTGTTTACACGTGGAGATGTGCCGACCGCCCTTGGAGCTCTGGCTCTGACGTACATGGCACAAGTTGGACAGGTGTTGCAATATACTGTGAGAATCGCTGCAGAGGTTGAGGCACGCTTTACTTCAGTGGAGCGATTGAACTACTACGCTGAAGAGCTGGACACTGAAGAGCCAGAGGGTGTCAACACCCTAGATGTGCCAGAGACGTGGCCGTCTGAGGGTCGTATTGACTTGAAAGATGTCTGTTTGCGCTATCGCAAGGATAACCCGCTGGTGCTGTGCAACCTAAATCTCAGCATCAGGCAGAATGAAAAAATTGGTGTAGTGGGTCGCACAGGTGCTGGCAAGTCGTCTTTAGCAGTGGCCCTCTTTCGTCTTGTGGAAATTGAAGGACAAATTCTCATTGATGACATCGACATATCGAAGATTTCCCTTTCCGTTTTGCGCTCTCGACTGTCGATCATTCCTCAAGACCCCGTTCTTTTTGTCGGCACTCTGCGCTACAACGTGGACCCTTTCAACACTCACTCCGATGAGGAGGTGTGGAATGTTCTGGAACGAACACATCTCAAGCAGATGGTTTCAGATCTTCCAGGCGGCTTACAAACCAAGGTTGTGGAGAACGGAGAAAACTTCTCAGTGGGTGAGCGGCAGCTTGTGTGCATGGCTCGAGCCCTTCTTCGCCACAGCAAGATTTTGGTTCTGGACGAGGCGACAGCATCAATTGACTCCGAGACAGACACCCTCATCCAGAAGACGATTCGTTCATGCTTTGCGGACTGCACATTGCTAACCATCGCCCATCGTATAGATACTGTACTGGACAGTGATCGCATTCTAGTTCTGAAGGATGGCCGTTGTGTGGAGTTTGACAAACCAGCCACTCTCCTTGCTCAGCCGAAGTCTCTCCTTTCACAACTTGTTGCAGCATCAAAACAAGAAGTTCTTCAATGAGTGACGGACATTTTTCTGGCAGATTGTTGCTCATTAGCATAATTATATTATTGATTTCTTTATTATTATTGTGCCATACTCAGTGTAGCACTCTAACATCATTTGTGCATTTGCAAGTATCCTTTATAGTCTGTTCATGTAGCTGATCATGTTCTCCTTATCTCAATGAGAAACGACCCGATTTTCAGTTTTTGCACATGTACAGATAAGGAAATTTAGTATAAGACAACAATTGAACCCACAGTTCAAGTTAGTCGTTGTGACTTTCTCTCCTTCTCTCTCTCTCTCTCTCTCTCTCTCTCTCTCTGTCTCTCTCCCACTCTCTCACAGGCACTCAGTCTCTCTACTCAGCTCTCTGCCTCTCCATTCGGCTTTCTCAGATCTCTCTCTCTCTCTCTCTCTCTCTCTTTCTCTCCCTCTCTCTCTCTCTCTGCTTCTCTTATGTTCAATAGCTTGTTGGGTGTTGCTGCAGCTGTTGCTAGTCTGCAATTCTCTCCTCAATGAATATTGTGTGTTGTGATGGCTTTAGCTATACATTGTATCAGTTTCATCAGCACGTCAAAGAGAAGTCATCGATCTTACTGAGTTTTCTGCTGCAGCTGATTGTCAGTCTGATCCCAAGTTCCTTATTAAAGTCGGATTACAGGCTTAACGCCTGGCCAACCTGCTTCCAGGCCAATTTAACCTTCAAATAAAATGAGCGGCGCGCTCAGTGCATACTTTATGAAGACTGAGTGGAGGGTTGCACGTGGCTGAAACCATCTCTGCCGTTCCTTTCTTTGTCCGTCAGCACATTAAGGCCACTGCCAATCCTGTCGGACAGGTCAAATTCTGTAGACCATTCACGCTTGGAGCGCTGTTGCTTGAGTTCACCTTATCTTGTCCTATCATTCACTGATCTTTCTTTTCAGTGGAGTTCAATCATGCATGTTTCTGTTTGTATCTTTCAACTTTTCAGTTACCTGGACTCCTTGCCCCGTACTTTTGTGTTAGCTGCAGTTATAGTCCTTAATCAAAAGCTAGCCCTAAAAATATAGCCTTCCAAAAAGCCTAAAGGCTTTTAAGCTTGCAACAAGTCTCTGCGAATTTCAAACCAAGTACACTTGAAATGAGCGGTAAACCCGTTTTATTGACGTGAAAAAAAGTCACAGGAAGCTGTGACCACTGAATTCAGTTGACCTGCGACGTTCTCAAACTCCATGCTCGTCTACCAGAATGATAGGGATAGTGCCGAATACCAAACAGATGGTCATTATAGCTGGCAGTTCAAAAAAAAATTAATTTTTAACCAAAGGAAGATCGAGTGCCGTTTCATATATTTTGAAACACCCAAAGCTTCTTCTACAGAATGGGTAAGAGCGATCGAGGTTGAGCAACGTGATAAAAACGCCGTGTTACTAACCTCTCAGGTGTGAGTCGTTGGCCATGCACTAGTCAAGAGTCGTCAAAATTGAGCTCGTTGGGCACTTGCATAATTGCTTCGCCACTTGTTGACGTGTGAGGTGTGGTCTTCGCGTCCACACCGTTCACCGACCCGCGCGCGTTCATGTGGTGGACCACCCAGCACTGGGTCATGTCGTATTGGAGGAAAACCTCCCTTTTCCGATTGATGTTACGTTCGACTATTATAAAGACTGCCAAGTCACCGGGCTGAGCTGTCGACCTTTTTCCGTTTGTCCTCACCAAACACGATGAAGCTAGCAATGCATAGTTGACAAACTTCACTCTACTTTGACACACTACGAAAATCGTAGCTTTACGGTTTTATTTTATTAAATTCTATTCCGAAAGCGTACGAGAAATTTTATGTCAGCTCTATTTGTCAGCACATTTCTCAAATTGATCTCTTGTTCATCCAGAGCAGATCATCATACAGGCAAACATCTCAGTTGAGCTGAGAAAGTGAGCGAGTGCTGTACAACCGGGCATTACAAATCATCGATAGCGGACAAGATAAAATGTTTAGTCTTTGCAGCGCCCTCCCCCCCCCAAAA
>JAOWAR010192068.1:0-15503 GCA_028571005.1 Clathrina lutea | reverse complement strand
GTGTGACGATAATGTGAAGGTGTATTTTACCACGTGAATTTTCGGCCACGTTTTGATCAACATATCTTTAGAATTTTCCAACAATTGTACATTTTCTGTGCTCTTTGGAGCAAGATCTTTCCAAATATATATGGGTTGTCACACAAAATATGAGTGGTTCTGAAGTTATGGGGCAAGAAAACCTTTACGATTTCTGCCATACAAATTAATCAGTCCATAAAGGGTTAATTCACTCAAGTGCCTCTTTTACTGTCGTTTCATTGTTGTTGTTTCTTTCAGTTTTTTTGCACGCTTAACTTTCAAATATCTTTCGCAGCCAAAATCTTAAACGGAGCAGGCATTCGATTACTTCTTACCAGAGGGTGTGGTGTCGGCTCTGAGCATTGGTGCGAGCCACCATTGAAATAGACCGTGTCCAGGTTGTCGGAGAAAACAGAGTCCATCACCATGACAATGCCATAGCTGACGGATAGAGCCCCACCAGAGAGGATAACGCCCTTGTATGCGTTTTCGCTGTTCTGCTGGCCGGTGTGGATATCACACCACAAACTTTTTTCATTCTCTTCTAGGATTGCCATATTGCCAGAAAAATTGCAGAATGTGAAATTGACCGCCACTTCACCGATGACAAACACAGCTGAACCGAAGAGGAACACCTGTCTGTAGTGATAGTCTAGTGAGTTTATCTGACCTTGAATGACCCGCAGTGTGTTGCCATGGAAGACAGTTCTCAATATACGAAAGGTTGGAAGCTGATCTTGCTCTGGAGCCGAAGGCGTTATTGAGTAGATATGAAGTGCACCACCACCAATCAACGGCGAGCTTTCCCCGACTGTATGGAGTGTGCAGTTCTTGAACTCGCAGTCAGCAATGTCCAAGAACACATACTGAGTTACGTACAGGCAGCCTCCACCGCTGCCATCACTGCTGTCGGAAAAGCCGTTTTGTAAAGAAACACCCCGGAGGGTCAGGGAAGTGCCCAACGATATGCTGCTACGATTGCACTTGGCTGCTAGCACTCGGCCGTGTCCACCAGCATGAAGGATGGCGGAGATGTTACCTGGAACATAGTCCTGTGCCTTTATAGTAACCGAAACCCCGCATGGCAAAACTTCGTTTGTGGCATAATGCACGCCTGGAGAGAGAAGCACCACGACGCTGCAGTTTTGAGAAGGACTTGCTTGCTTCGCCAGCTGCTTCTGCTTCTGCAATGTTCCAATGGCAGAAAAGGCCCCACCGAGCGTCCGGCAACGAATGTACGGAGCAGTGCTTCTCAGTGAGGTGGGAATTTCACCACACACAGCATCCGAAGCCTCATTCGCTGAATTGTCCACTTGAAGTTCTAGTTCCCCTTTGAAAATAAAAAAATAAAAGAAGAAGAAACCGTCATGGAGCTTGCACAAGAGCACATCAATGTCAGACAAGCATCCAGGCACAGTATCACACAGCCTCTCTGTCTTCAAGCAACACAATCATATCTAAATATACACACGTCCACACTTATCAAGGCTTCACTCACACATAGACAGTTACAGACGTTGCACAGGCAGACATGCGACTCCTCATCCCGTTTTCATCAATGTCAAGAAATGTCCTCTTCTCAAGAAAAAGCAACTAATTCTTGTGCACCCTCTCCGCCCAAAATCATTTTCAAAGAAACTGTTCATTGAATGTCTCATATTGTTACTATTGTCACTACTGTCACATATTGTTACTACTGCCACACATTTACGCACATGCACTTCTCAGACCACTTGTGATTGGTTACAAAAAAGTATACAAGAATGAAAACAGAGCCAATGGTGCTGATCGAGGCTTGTCTGCGTATCACCTCTGAGCATGTGGGAAAAGATGGCCCGGACTTTCATCTGCTTTGCTTGGACATAAACTTGTGGGACAGCTGCTATTGTCTTTCTGTACAAAATTTTTGGATGGTCTGTACCTGATAATGAGTCCTCAAGCCACCCAGCATTTTCAGTTGAAACTGGTTGAACAGATTTCCGCAATAAAAACAA
This sequence comes from Clathrina lutea, assembly GCA_028571005.1. Classification (NCBI taxonomy): domain Eukaryota; kingdom Metazoa; phylum Porifera; class Calcarea; order Clathrinida; family Clathrinidae; genus Clathrina; species Clathrina lutea. The sequence goes on along the minus strand of JAOWAR010192068.1, from coordinate 13,488 downwards.
ATGAACTCTTACATCTAGGTCAAACGGTGTCGACCTTTCCGGCTTGATTAACAATGAGGGTCAGGATGACAGCTGAAGAAGGGTGGTAAGGAACAAGCTACAGTGGTCCAACCATCGACGTACAATGAATATGCTGCATAAATGTCTACATGATTCTGCGTAAAAGTCTGCAAGTTGGCTACAGGGCTGCTCCTCTACATAGGACTGTGTGAGCTTCTGTATTCTTCGGGGCACGCAGGAATGTGAACTCCCCGGCCGGCCTGTTTGGAGAATGCCAGAACCATGCAGGGAAGGGGTACCACTGAGTGCTGGGGCTGCTTCCAGGCCAAGAAATTTTGACAAACATTAATTCAGCACTTAAAGAAAAAAACAAACAAAGAAAGACTAAACGCATTCTTGTGAATTTTGAGAGCTATGACCTTTTTCAGTACTTTATTTTTGTTTTCATATGCGCAGGAGTCTGGACAATCTCATTTGCATGACTGCGAGCAGATTTAGCAGCAACAAAATAACGCTTTGCCCTTACTCGAGCCAGCTTAGCAGCTCGCTATGCCAAGACAGGCGGCGATTAGCTTGCTCAAACGCTTAGCAGCTCGCTAGACAAAACTTGAAGAAAGGCGAGAGCACTGGACGCCAAAAATGGTTCTTTTCCTGAAGTCCAGGCGCGATTATTCATGCCATTCAAGCTCCGCTGTAATTTGCGTGCGAACAGAAGCTTAAGCGAAGCCATTGCAGGGAATCTAAACACTATGCACGTATCGGCTATAAGTACCAGTACCGTCACCATCAGCCGTGACGGGAAAGCTGATAGTAAGTCTTACCGAAGCAGGCCGTCAGAAGAGCTTCCGTCGACGCCGCTGGCACCAGCGCGATGAGGTTTGCGACGACAGGCAAGAGACAGCTTATGACGACAGCCCGTCCCATCTTGCCAAGGTTGTCTTGTCAGTCCGAGCGGCATACGGCTGTCGCTCCGAAAAGCACTGTCAGAGCACCTGGGTGATTATGCTTCTTCGAAGGTGCCCCCGTCGCCGATCCGAAGCATGGGTCGTGGATCCGGGTAGACGCCGCGCGCGCTACAGCCGGCTAGTTCCATCTATATTTTTTTTTGTGTGCACTCTCAGTGGCCTGTAAGTTAGGCCTTACTGCACTGATTGTCATTTCGTAGAATCTACCTTACACGCGCTTGGGCTGCAGCTGTTACACGCTTCACCTGATCGTTGCGAGACGTGGGACCCCCGCTCGAGAAAACTCACTGCTCCAGATGCATGGGTGGCATGAGGAAGCCGATAGGGCCAACAGGCCCCGTGCTCGTGCAATGCCTGTAGACTGCGAAGCCCACACAAAGCCACGTACACGTAGCTACATGTATATACAGATACTCCCGATAACCATGATAACTGGCAGTGACGAGCCCGCTGCTGAAGAGCGGGATAGCCTCATGGTCTCAGCCGAGGCCCGACACCCACGCAAAGCCACAAGAAAAGTCAGCTGGCACTACTACGTACGTATACACTGCAAGGCGCCTCGCGGCCCATCCTCAACTCAAGGTCCAGAGTCCCGAGGTCGTGCCTGCGGTGACCGATACAATCATAGATATCCGTCAACATGGTCAACATGCAACAGCGGTTTCACAAAAAAAGAGAAATGGGATTTAAACGAGCGAGGGGGCATGCATTCTTGACCAGTCTCAACGCGCCGGCAATTTTCCGAAAACTTTCCGACAGTCGAAGGTGCGGAAGAAGTGGCGCTAGAGCGGGACAGCGGGAAAACGCCTTGATGGGTAGTCGCCTCTTGAGCCTACCAATCAGCGGGCGCTTACTTTAATGGGCCCCAGCCTCCCAAGGCCCAAACCGCTCTGGCTCGTCACCATATCAACAAGCGGTTGGTTCTTGTTCGAGGCTAACGTTAACGGACGTCATGAGGCAATAATAATTATTGTCATGACAATATGACCTCCATGACGATTTTTTCTAGCTTGTTGACTGAAGTGGAGCTAAATGCGCTTTGGAGACGACGCTCAGCCTACCAACACCTCTGGAAGGCTACGAGCGTTTTGTTGAAATCATGTGTGTAACCGACTTCAGTGAGGAGAAAGTTTTTTGTTCGCTCATTGTGCACAGAGGATCGAGGGATGAATCAATGTCTTCTTCTGTCAGTTCTACGCCAATTCAACTGAATCCGGGACGAAGTACTAGTAGCCGAAGCTCCTACTTAGCAGCACGAGCTCAGGCTGCTGTAGCTACGCCACGTTCGGGCTCAAATGGCCATTTGACCGTTTCCATGACGCCATGCCTACTCAGGCTTACGACCTCGAACGAGGTCTTGAACGCTATTCTTGTGCGCAAGAAGAAGGAAGGGAGAAGCGAGTCAAATGAAAGAAAGCAATTTCTGCAACTGACCTGGTGTGATTCGCCATCGGTATTTCCAGAATGGTGCCAACGAACTTGAGTTGCACCATTACAGTATTGTTGACGAGGCAGTATTGTTGATAATGACTGTTCATTTCTGCCTTCAAGGCCAGAAACTCTTGGTGCAGAGGAAGGTCTAGAAGCTGGCATGCATTTACCGGAGACTATACTATGCAAGCATGGCAGCTGAATTTCACTTCCCAGCACCCGGCGTCATCATCCATCATGTGCACTGGGATGAATGTACTGGTAAGTACTAGCATCAAGAACTACAGGTAGTTTACCTCGCCGCTTTAACTGATGACTGAAGAGGAAAGTCTCCTTCCAAAAAAGGAGAGCGATTAATGCCGTGGATATTTCACCTCGAACATTTGTTGGGTTTCTTTCCACCTCAGGCTAGGTGAGTATTTGTTGTGCTCTTGCTGCCTACTAGTTGAAGATACAAAGTAGCCAATATCAATATCCACTGTTTGGTGCTTGAATGGGATGAAATAGAGACTGAAGTAGTATTCACTCACAGAGCTAGGATAAACAAAGACCGACTGTTCAAGGCTCCGGTCCAATATGCAAGTACTCCAATAGCATTCTGGCCTGTTTCTCACCCAACATGGCTACCAGGCGGTGTCGGAAGACTATCCATTGTTGAGCTTTCAGTACAGTGATCGTCTCAGTCATCTCAAGACGTCGCCTTCGTCATCTCCGTGCAGGCAAGCGACCCGCCCCAGTGACCACGATATGAGACACGCATTTCTGCGAATTTACACAGAGCCACTCATCGGCCAAATTAGTATGAGAACATGGTTGGCCCAAGCTAGGACAAGTTGTCAGTGCATGGCTGTGAGCAGACAAGCGGTCAGTGCATGGCTGTGAGCAGACAAGCGGTCATTGCATGGCTGTGAGCAGACACGCGGTGACTGCATGGCTGTGAGCAGACAAGCGGTGACTGCATGGCTGTGAGCAGACAAGCGGTGACTGCATGGCTGTGAGCAGACAGGCGGTCATTGCATGGCTGTGAGCAGACAGGCGGTCATTGCATGGCTGTGAGCAGACAAGCGGTCATTGCATGGCTGTGAGCAGACAAGCGGTCATTGCATGGCTGTGAGCAGACAAGCGGTCGCTGCATGGCTGTGAGCAGACGAACATGCATTTCATTCAGTCATGCAGTTGGGGAACAGTGTGTCAAGTCCATGAGTGTCGGATCTATTCAATCGACAAATTAATGACATTGGACAGAGCCATCCAAGGCCTGGCATTATGAAGCAAGGCCGTAGTCATCATTGCCATGACAACAATATTCAAGAATTCGCGGGAACGGAAGGCAAACGACAAAAATAGAAAAACACTACATTCAATAATTTTCGCTGCAAAAGCTTTCAAGTTTGCAACAAAGTTACAAATTTTAGTTCTACTAGTCCGTGAATAGATTTATAATAAGACAGGATTGACAAACGTAATAATTGCCTGAAAGAAAAAAGAATTAAAAGAAACGGAGTGAAGACGAAACGTCAGAGTGCGCTTTTGATTGAGGAGAAAGTTCAAGTCCAGAAGGGTCAGTGCTTGCCATGCTCCAGCTGGAAGAAAAATGAAGAAGGCGTTTTGCTTTGCTCAGGGCCGTGGGGAAGGGTTTGGGGCTAGGTCGTCAGCAGCCACTCCGGAGGCTCAGGCATTGTGGGTAGACAGGAGGTGGAGCTTGAAGTGTTACCCTTGCAACCTTTGGGGAGAACTTCAGGCGCTTTTTTCTTCCATGATGGCGCTTCTTTGACGACTGACGAGCTGTCATCTGCCGTCGGAGGTTGAGGAAACTCAATATCTGAACAAGAAGACGATTGACTTGATGTTGCTGAGCTGTCATTGCTTTTAAGGTCTCTGTACGACATTTGCAGTCTTGGGGGCAAGATGGCCGATTTCTTCTTGTATAGCGGTGTTCTACCCGGGTTGGCGCATGCCGGTAAATCATCTGTCGGCAGTTGAAGAGATGCGAGCTCAGAAGAGGAAGAGGACTGGCTTGCTGAGCTGTCTTCGCCTGAGAGGTCTTCAGAAGACGTCTGTATCCTTGGGGGGATTTTCAAAGCCTTCTTCTTTTTGAGTGACGGTATTACTTCCAAGTTGACGTAAGCCGTGCGATCATCTTCTAGGATGAGTGAAGGAGGAGCACCTACAAAGGAGGAAGAAGATTGGCTTGCCATTGCTGACGTGCTATTACCTGGCAGGTCTTTGGAAGACATATGCCCCGTGGGAGCCACTTTGAGAGCTGTCATCTTGCGTGACAACACTCCAAGGCTGGTATAGGGGAAGGAATCTCCTGTCTGACTTTGAGAGGACGCAACCTCAATGGAGGAAGGGGGCTGGCCTGACGTTGCTGAGCTGTCATCACCATGGAGATCTTTGAAAGACGTTGCTGAGCTTTCCTCCCCTTGGAGCATTTTTGAAGACGCGTGCGCTATGAATGGCAACTTGAGAGGGACCTTCTTGGGCAACAGCAAGTTCACGTTGACATATGTCAAGGAATCTCCTGTCTGGTGCTGAGAAGGTAGAAGCTCAGAGGCGTAAGGGGGCTGGCCTGAGATCAGAGAAGAGGACTGGCTTGACATTGAGGAATGGCTCGACACAGCTGTGATCTCATCACCTTGTAGCTCTTTGGAAGACGCAAGTGCTCTAGAAGGCACTTTTAGAGGGACCTTCTTACGTGCTGGCATTTTCAAGCTGGCAAGTATTGAGGGGTCTTCTGTCCGATGTAGAGAAGGCGCAAGCTCGGGGGAAGAGGAGGAGGAGGAGGAGATGAAGCAGGCGGACTGGTTGGATACTGCTGAACTGTCACTGCGCAGGTAGTCTTTGGAAGGCATGTGTGCCCTTGGAGGCGTTTTCGGGGGTTTTTTCTTGTGTGATCGTGCTCCAAGGTTAGCGTTTGTCGGGGAAGTGTCTTCCGCATGGAGTACAGGCGGTGCAAGCTCTGATGGCAAAAATGAGGAAAGGCCCGACGTGAGTCCGGGAGATGAGATCATACCACTTTGGAGATCCCTTGGCGGAGGCAGAGGTTTTTTCTTTCGCGTGGGTGCTCCTTCAACCCCGATCAAGTGATTGCTTTTCGGACCTTGAAGAAACGCAGGCTCTGCTGGTGACCAAGATGGCTTGGTTAAGTGCTTCATCAACAAAGATGAGAAATCCTCGTCTGGATGGTTTTCTGAAGAAGTTTCCAACATTGGAGGCACTTTGAGAGGCGTCTTCTTCCGCGGTGACAGTACTTCTGCGCTTGCCACTTGATCGCCTTTCAGAAGTGGCGGAGGTCCATCCTCTGATGACAAGGACTGGCTTGACACTGCAGTCGAGCACAAATCGACAAAGCTTTGGATATCTCTTGCCGGCGGCAGTTTTAGAGGCTTCTTCTTTCGTGGTAAGATTTGTGTGCCTTCAGCGTCTGCTGAAGTATTATCGGCCAGGCAGGGAGTAGCTGCATTCTCTGGCATCACACGTTTAGAGGACAAAATAGTTGACGGTGTTGTTGTCAGTGATAAACAGGACAGAGAGTTCTCCTCAGACCACACAGAAGTAAGCTCTCTCTCAGACAAGTCCATGAGTGACTTGGCCTGTTTCAAAGGGAGATGTACTGGATCTTGCACTGACTGGAGCGTTGCCGGTAGCCAAGGAGGATTTTGCACTGACGAAAGAGCTGCCGGTAGTCGAGGAGAATTTTGCACTGATGAAAGAGCTGCCGGTAGTCGAGGAGGATTTTGCACTGATGAAAGAGCTGCCGGTAGTCGAGGAGGATTTTGCACTGATGAAAGAGCTGCTGGTAGTCGAGGAGGACTTTGCACTGACAAAAGTGCTGCCGGTAGTTGAGGAGGGTCTTTCACTGACGAATGAGCTGCCGGTAACCAAGGAGGATTTTGCACTGATGAAAGAGCTACCGGTAGTTGAGGAGTGTTTTGGGCTGACGGGAGAGCTGGTGGTAGCCGAGGGGAATCCAGCAGCAATGGTGGATTATCCGCCATGTTGTAGACGCCAGTGGAGAAAATTGTCTGTGATCTGGATGGCTTGGTTGTCATTGGAATGAACTCCTTGTTGCCAATTGGGCTGGCCAAGGTCTGCGACCGAGAGTGCTTCTTTGGCCTCTGATGAGGCAAAGCTGTCACGTCTTGAATTGCTGGGGAAATCCCTGTGTGAGGTCGAGAGTGTTTGGTGGACTTCGAGAGCGATGGAATAGCGTCCTGGCTTGCCAGAAACAGCATTGTTGGAGATTTCGAGCGCTTCTTTGTCAAAGGATATTGTGGGCGTGTCTCGGAAGTGAGTTGGGGTTGGTCTGCAGTTTGGTAGGACTTGCTCGGGAAGAGCTCCTCTAGAGGACAAAAACAGAAGAAGAAGAAGAAAGTAGACAGAGCGTCATTCCCTGTGAGCAAAGCCAGCACATGTCGATCACTGCCAAGAAGACGTGATGTTTCCTTCCAAATATGGAACACTTTCAGCAGAAAGGATGACTTCATTGCATGTAGTAACATGGAGAATTTTCTCTGCAAACAACCGCACAAAGCATGAACCTTTGTTTTTCAAATCTGAGAGTGCAATTTGAAGCTTTAGCTGAAGAAGAACTGAGCATCCTTGGAATAAAAATGATCCCACGCATGTTGCTGGTTGACAAGCGCTTGAAATGTCAGACATGTAAATTTTAAGTCTGCTATCAGTTTTATGGTGATGACGTGGAACGCCAAGACATCTTGATAAATTTATACTTCTGACACTTGCAAGTGCCAATTAGCCTTGTATGCACGAGTCAATCTCAAATAGTCCGCATGGAGTGTCATCGAGCCGCAGTTCTCCACGACTCTCCTTCGAATGGAAGCCAACCGTTAAACAAGAATTACAACAAATTTATCAGAATGATCGAAAGGAATCGACGAAATACAAAATGGCTGACCATTCACTAACACGATCTTTAACTGTTTTGGATTTACTTCTTGTTCAGAAACATTACCTTCGTAAAACATTACCTTCGTAATACTTGGCCGCCTTGGGTACTTCGGCAAGATAAAGAAGTTGCATCAAGCTCGTTGGTGAAGGGTCAGTGGCGTGTTCTTCTTTCCAGGCCATCAAGCAGTCAAATATCTTCTCAGTCATGTCTAAGTTGAGCTCCTCACGAAGCCGATCAACTTCATCACACGACAAGCCACACTGCTGTCCCAGGGAGGACCACCTGCCAGGGGAGTCCACGGCGATGAAGAGTGCCAGTTTGAGAAGCGACGAGGAGCTCAGGGCGTCATCTAAACCCGAAAGGTCAAAGATCAGAGGTTGCACGTCAGGATAGTACAAATGACTATTTTCAAGGTCAGAGGACAAAGTTCACCACAAAATGCTACTTTCATGGTTGGTGATGAGATGGTGAAGGTGTTCTAATAAGTGTGACTATGCCATGCTCAAAGTACAAGCAGTGCCTCCCATGCTGTGAGGCTTTCTGTGAGGTTTGCAAGTTGAACTCTGCCTACTATCAGTCATGATGGCTGCATGCTCAGCAGCCCCTCAGAGTTCTCTGGAGAAATTCTCTTCTTACTTTCGCATTCTGAAAGTCCTGTCCTCTCCCCGAGAGCTGGAGACTGTGAGAGTTCGCAGGCAGGGACTGAAATAAGGGGTGAGTCTTCGTTGTTCGAGAAGTCGGCCTCACTCCAAAGGTTCTCTTTTTGTCTGTCTTCAGGCAGGTCAGTAAAAGATCCACCTCTAGGAAACGTCGCTGTCAGGAATAAGCGCAGGAATGGTTAGCCAATGTCCACACAATGGGTGGCTAGCAATCCTCTTCAGATTGTTTGAACATCTCATGAGAAGTGCTTGTCTCAAAGGGTGCAAGATCAGTACACTGTATACTTCCCCAATGAAGGGTCAAAGAAAGGTCTACCTATACACGTATCCAACTGCTACGTGTTGGCCGCACTTACCCAGGATAGGCCCATCACTAGTTATGGAGACGTCTTCCAAGGGTGTCGCACGGAGTCGCGTTCCTCTTCGCACCGGGCAAGGAGAAGTCGGGGCTGTGATTGCTTGTGGAGGACAGGACAGAGGGAGAAGATATGAGTGGCAAGAAAGAGAGAAAATGAGAGGGATGAGAATGGCAGAGGAGGGAGGGAGAAAAGAAAGAGAAGAAAGAGGCAGCGTTGTGAAAAGAGAAGGAGGGTGTCAGGAGAACATCTGAAAGTGACAAGATGTCTAAAGAAAACTTTTGACAGAGAGTTTGTCAAGAACATTCTCAAGGGAAATTTAACAGTGCACTATCCTTTCATTTGTTAACCGCCGGTTCCTTTTTCCTATCCTTACACATTTCTCTGTGGATAAAAGGTGTTTCACTTGGCCATGTGGTTGGCAAAGTGGGAGAAGCAGACCGGGAGGAAACGTTTGCTTTGTTCGGGGATTTGAGGCCTGCAGAGAGTGAGACAGGAAGGGGGGGGGGGGGGAGTAGAGAGAATTAAAAGCAGAAGGAAGAAGGGAGGGGGTGAGAAAGATAGGAAGAAAGGGAGAAAGCGAGATCAATAGCCATTATGACTAAATTCATTTTCAGTGTTTTAAAGCACTGTCTTTAGGTCAGTGGATAAAATTGCCCAGTGACAATTTCATGCCTACGTACAGACATTTGGGAGGACGGACTGAGAACGATCGTACTTTGCAGAACATTTTGATGTCATCACAAACGCCATCAGTGGTAAAGAAAAAAGGGATTTGAACAGAAAGTTCGGAGCAGTAGAAAGGTACAGCTGGTTGGACTGTTAGTCTCAACAGCAATGGTAGAAATCGATAAAAGTGAACGTCAGTGCTGAAACAAGGCCTGTGCTGTCTGTTCTAATAAGAAAGAGAGATGACTGAGAGAAGGTGATGAGGCTGTTTATGGCAAAACAATTTGACAAGAATGGTTCATTCTCATGTTCGTCTGTAGCCAAGTGTCCATTGTTGTGGACACTTCAGGCAGTTTTCTCAACTAACCTAAAAGGTCTTTCAGCATGTTAAAGTCTTGGGGTATCATTACCCTCAAAAAGAGGAAAACAATGAAAGCATTTGAGCTCAATAGCACTCTCAAGCTCAAGGTCGGCCAAAGCCGCATAAAGCCACAAGGAGAGAAATAAAAAAAAAAATAAAAAAAATAAAAACCCTCTCTTGGATGACAATGCTGCTTCTTTTACCTGGGACACTGGGTATGAGCTTCGTAATCTCCTTGTGAATTGGTCCTGAAAGATGAAAGATGAAGCATTCAGCGAGAGTTATTAAAAATCAGCAAGCACCAAGGGAATGGAACTCGCAGGAAGTCTCGATGCTTTTTCAAACCGACTCTGTATTCAGCCAGAGTCAATGTTTGAACATTGCATAATTATTGGTCTTTGTCACGTCAGGTGGCCACGTTTGTCACACTGTCCAGTACGCAAGAGGTCCAACCAATCTTCACATGATAAAGTGTGCATAATGCATACGGCAGCTGTGCAGCCCTGAGAGCAACACTTCTGCAGACAATGGTCTTCACCTCGCAAACAAGAATCCATTTCAAACAAAACGCAGGGAGTCATCGCGGCCATATCAATCCAACAAAACGTGTCAGTTTTACAGTCCATACCGAAAATGCTCCAGAGAATGAAGTTTGCCTCGTACTCTAACCCGGCTTGCAAGGCTGCGGTCAATGCCTGACGTAGTGAGGGATCAAAGCAGTAGACCCACTCCTCGATGAAGGCCATCCCTTGCTCCATGTCCACTTCAGACTGGAGCTGCCAGATGGAGATGTCCGCCGTCCGATAGCCAAGTTGAAGAGCTACTTGAGGCCAGTTTGAGCCGAGAGCAAAAACTAGCTTCTGTTTTAAGATGGTAGATTGGAGGGGAGTGTCCAGCGTGTCTGAAAAGCGAAAAGAGATGAACGTTGGCTCCAAGCAGTTTTGATGAATTTGACAGCACATTATCTCTGAGCACGTGAAAGCGTGCCCACCCCTTTATCTGCTTGGTATTGATTTCCGCTTGCGGGACAGCTGCTGTTGTATTTCTGTAAATTTGCGATGTAAGACTCAAACGAGCAATGTATTATGTTTCAGCAAAAATCTCAAAATCTCAAAAATCTTGAACATCCCCTGATTGGAACATGCTGACCAGGTTACATGAAAGGTAAGTTGGTGACACCTTGAAAAAGCTAAGTTGCTGACGCCATCAAAAAGCTAAGTTGCTGACGCCATCCAAAAGCTAAGTTGCTCACACCATCAATGACTGAACAAATGACTGACCCAAAAAAAGAGAAGAGAGAACTATTTGATTTGTTCATTGGTGGCGACGTGAGGAGCTCTGAGCTCAGTTTACAGTTACCAAACTGAAGATATTTTCTGATGTAAGGCCCTGGTTTCTATAGTTTCAGGCACTAAGGGCTTTTTGTCAGCACTAATGACACAGCTCCATGCCACTGTTGAATGTTGGTGTCCTCAACCCAAGTCCTTGCTTCAAAATATTTCTTCAGTATGCGGGTGAGGAACCTCCTCTGACCTTTTTCAAATAATTTCACCTCTCGGTGACACAAGACAATTATCTCCTGCCGTCATGAGAGAACAGAAGTTTCTTGTTGCATATGTTTTTTTCTAAAATCTTTTAGCTGGCATGGCAGATCCGCAACATTGGTGAGAAGTTGCAACGTTAAGATCTAAAGCAAGGCATGAAACAAATCGAGGTATATCTCACTTTACCGGTTTTGCAGACGGCTACATGGTTTAACAGGTGCCCTTGCCAGCCCGGCCACTGAACAGAGCTTTTCCATACTTGAGATGTGAGCACTTCACCTTGCTGGTGCAATGTGTTGATGAACAGCGCAACGTCCGTTTCTGAATGTGGAATCATGGCGTAGGAGATGCTCTCATTCGCCTTGGCACAGCCGGGGCACAGGTGCAGCCAAACGTGCAACTGGCCGTTACACTGCTCTATGCCGACTGCCGTCATGGTGATCAACCTCAAGATGGCCACCATTCGCTTGTTGGAAGCTTGCAGGAGGATGAGGCAGCCTTCCCGGAAGATGACCAGAGCTGGCCCATGGAGCGAGAAGGGCGACCAGCGGGGGATAGTGACTAGAATGTACTCCTCTGTGGACAGGTGCCAAAACAATGAACACACATATACATGAAAGAATAACATGGGTGAGTATTGTAGAATGGGAGGTCCCTTGGACATAGACCCCTAGCAGCTATAGCCCGCACACCATGTCATCATCATACACACTCAAATTAATATCATTACTCTCTCACACTATACACCCTCCCTCCCTGCAGGTAATGGCACAAGGGTGGGGTAGGTGGATCTGCATTGCGTGCAATAATAATCCTTTCCCACTCTGTCCACTGCTCGTTCTTCTCGTCAACTGAATCCCTTACTGAATCACCCACCATTATCTCTCTCTCTCTCTCTCTCTCTCTCTCTCCAGCTCATTTCCACGAGTCTACATTCTGTGCACCCCCTCTTGTGTTCATCCCAGTCAAGTCGTCGCTTTCTTCCCGTGGTGTTAACCCTGATTTTTTCCCTGTCTCTCTCTGTACCTATCTATCTGCCTATCTGTCTATCTATCTGTCTATTTGTCTATCTAGTCTCTGTCTGTCCATCTCTCTGTCTATCTATCTGTCTGTCTGTCTATCTGTCTGTCTGTCTATCTATCTATCTATCTGTCTATCTATCCCCCAGGCTATCTATCTACCTTGAAGAGTGATTTAATTCATCACACCAAACAGAAAGAAAAAGACAAAGGCAAAAAGACGAGAAGACGAAGAGACGAGAAGAATGTTTGGACAACGGGATGAGGAGACTAGGAAACACAAATATGATGAATGGAAAAAGACTAGAAAACACACCGAGGCTAGGGCACAACCAGGGCAAAACAGTCTGATAGGTACATTGACATGTCAGATCTAAAGGTAAAAATTAATTAAATGGGGAGAAGACAGTCAGAGAATCAGCTTGATTGTGACAGTCGACTCTCAGTCAATGCGAGCAGAGGTTGTATTGCTGGCAGATGCAGGCGACGCCCCGAACCTCGCAGTGATGTTATGGCTGAGCGAAGAAGCGCGAATGAGACACGGCAGTAGCCAGTTCAGCATGGCTGAGTATGGGCAGCCAAGCTTCTCACTGAGCAAGTCGGCAAGGCGCTTGAACGTCGTTGCACAGGCAGGACCCATTCCTCCGGATGTGGAAAACCCAACGGCACAAAGCTGGCACTCTCGACATCACTCACTCGAAGCTTTGGGTAAAGAAAACCCATGACTGGTCATCGGCAAGACAGTGAGCCAGTGGGAGGCACCCTTGACTGAGTAGACGTCCATGGCTCGCTTAAACGGCGGCGGTAGGGTGGCTCGTAGACTTGCTGTTGCCTTGTTGATAGCCTTCCGCCGACGGCTTGAAGCTGCAGAACGGTTGGCTGCAACTTGGTCACATGCTTGTCCGAGAGATGGATTTTGTCGTTCGATCAGACCTGTCAATGGCTGACACGTTTTCACGGAGTGTTCCGGCTCTTGTGCCAGGGCCTTCTCAGGAATGATCAGGCCGAGGCCGCCTAAACAAGGGGGTAGAGCAAGCAGGTTTCTAACGCTGTCTCCGGGTGACGATCGGCCGATCGGCAATGGCATCAGGGTGCTTCTGATTGCATCTTCAAGTGGGGAGAATGTAATTCTCCGATATCAGTTGTTCTTGCCAGGAACGTCCATTTTCCAATGAAACTGTGCGTAAACGCTGCGTAACCTGCCTGTGGCTGAGTGCGGGCAACTGATGATAGCGCTCCAGCTGAAGTTTCCAGTTGGCGACAGTACATTCCGTGAAAGCCTTGCAGAAGCTTTGAGTGCCAATCGGAGCACCAAGAAGACCCATCAGTAGTGATTTGTACTCCACTTCCATGGAAAAGCTCTTGGGCAGAGGCAAGCTCAGTTTCCTTCACAACGAGCCAAGTCTTGGTCGTGTTCGGGAAATAGTCAAATGTGGGCCCCACTTCATTCAGCTTGTCCCACCATCTCTTCAGCTGTTGCAGCTTCCCACCGCCAGTGGCATCGTCAGCGTACCACACTTGCTTCGCCTCACCAGCCAACTTCTTGATCAAGGGTAGCACTGCCAGTCC
>JAOWAR010191957.1:0-15503 GCA_028571005.1 Clathrina lutea | reverse complement strand
TGTGTGTGTGTGTGTGTGTGTGTGTGTGTGTGTGTGTGTGTGTGTGTGTATGTGTGTGTGTGTGTGTGTGTGTGTGTACGTATGCGTGTGTGCCCCAGACTCTGTGAACTTGTGTGCTCACCTTCTCTTCGTCTTCACTTTGCAGTACGTGACAATAGAACACCCCACTGCTACTGTGCGTCACAGTGAAGGCGATACAGTCACGCCCTCCCACCTCCTGTGAGCCCCTGGCACAAAACAACACAGAACGCACAGGGTAGTTGGACAAGTCCAAACCGCTCTCAGGATCAATTAGCCGCAGCGCTCCTTCGCTGTCCGACGGAATACATAGCGAAACCGACAGATTGTCTTGTGGCTGCCGACGCAATAGTGCCATCGCTCGATTCGCCTCCGTAGCGCTAATTGGGGCATCGACAGTGCAATGGCCACAGTAAATAAGGCCCTCATAGGTCGTTCCCTCCGTGGGTGAAGCAGCCTGCAAAGGTAACGGCACGGACGGAGAAGAGGTAACAGACCCCATCGCCGGAGTGGGAGTTCCCAGCGACTTCGTGGCTCCATCCGTCTCCTCCACCTCTTCCTCCTCCTCTTCGTTCACTTCCACAGGGAGCTGCAACACAGGCTTTGGTGCATCAGAGCTGGCCAAGGCGCTTGAAGAGCAACCTGACCCTGATGCTCCGTCAGAGAGATCATCTCGCTCCGCAGAAGTCGACTCAGGCCCAGAAGCTTGGCAGCCATTCGAGTTGTCAGAAGTGTCCTCCCTCGGGAGCTCTGCCTTATCCTCGTCCTCCATTGCATGAATGTTCTCTCAAAAGGACTGGCAACTTCGTAACCATGAGTTGGTACTGACAACACGATGGGATCTTTGTGCTGGAGCTGAAGCGAGATGGCTGGCCCTTGAAGTGTATCGGCTTACAACACTCCCAGGCATACAGGCCGGGCCTGACGGTCTTGTCAGTACAAGACCAAGGGCTTTTCCGCCACCCGAGGCTTCAGTGCATCCCGATTGCCCTGCCGGTCAATGTGCTGACGCCATTTTACATTGTAACGTAGCTATGGCAACCGAAAGCTAGGCGCGGGGCGCGCCGCCCCCGGCGCGCGCAGCACCGTTTACGTCGCGGCACCGGCGCGCCAACGGCTGCGTGGAACCCCAAGCCGTAATGCACAAACTATGCTCGTTTTTTTCCGTTATTGCGTTTAGCATATTTCGTGAAAGGCCGTTCTTCTGCTCGACTTTATGCTCGGTTTGGCACTTTAGGCTCACAAAAATGCTCCAAGTCAAAGATGCTTTGTTGCAAATAACATGGCTGTGATTATACATTTCAATGCCAGGAATGCAGACAACAGCCACAGCTTGGTGAGTGAAAGTTAGGCATATCACATCGACTAGCTTGCATGCCATATCTGACACCTTTTCTACGACACGATTCCCCTCCTTTACATCGATTAGGGGCACTATCCACACTTGAATCTTCACCGGCAACATTCACGCCAAATAGGCCCCATGGCAATTTGCAAATCTGTTTGCCCATGGGAGCCTAAAGCGCAGCCCGTACTTGAAACTTTATCTCAATCGTGGCTGCACAGCTATGGATGTCTGCACTAGATATGGTGCAATTGAGAAGCACTTAGTTGCGTGACAGCCAGTCCAAGTTTACGTTAGGTTCAGGAAGAATTGAAAGTGGCTTGAGAATAACTTCCTCCATGCACACAATTAAACTACAGATCGATCAAACAAATTTTACAACAGCGAGAACCAATATGTCTCTGTCTAGAGGGTGAAGAATTGTGATGTTTATGATTACGTGTGAGGAGTCTTCATAGTTTAGTCAAAAGATCCAGAATGGGTTTACGCCCCAGGCATGCATGTGACTACATATATTTGACACATCACTCAGTGTGCTGTTCACCCACAAACACTGCGACAAGTAACAACAAAGCCAATTTGCACACTGAGACGGAGTAAGCTAAACTGGAAGAAAGGAAAGCTGCATTCTACGTGAAATGTCCACGAGGTCTAGATCCCATGCTGCAAGTTTCAAAAATCTCCAGCTTAACTCACAATCGTATCACCGGTTGGGTGTTCAAATGTTCAGTGTTGGAGTGGAGTTTGATGGCTTTGTACCCTTGGGAGCGTTTCACAAAGTGTGAGGATGGAACAGAAACTGCATACAGTGATCATGACTTGTCACTGGCTTATAGTACAGGCAACTCATCGCCCACGAAAAATCACCTGGCGATGCAGGACGGGATACAGGACCCTGCTGCTGCAGCTCGTTGCGAGAGGGGCAAATCGTCAGGCGTGGACGCTGAGAAGGAACTCATTTGTAGAACAGAAGACTACAGTGTCAACAGTCCTGGAAGAGAGCAGCTTGCAGCTGAGAAGGACACAATGGGACATGGCCAAATATGTCGTGAAAGTTCTCTTTACCCCAAGCCGGCAACAACAGTTCTTATTTTTAATTGGCACAGGAAAGATCTAGCCAATATCAGGTGTCATATGAATTACAGAATGATGTCAAAATCAATGAAGCTGATGCGTAAGGCATGTAAAGTCTTTGATTTCTTCCGACTTCAAGGCCCGCTTTCCAGACAGCAAATGGAAGCTAGCCTACATGGCCTTGGCCCTCGCTCCCAGACTCTAGGCTTTCCATTTTCTTCAGAGAAGGAGCTAGATAGTGTGTGGAAGCGTGCTAGGGCACAGTTAGCAAAGCAGAAGCAACAGAATGAGCCTGGAAAAGAGAAGAAGAGAACGGCTGACCCAGCCGGAAAGACAACGGCGATCATTTTGGCATTTTTGACTGGGATGAAAACAACTACAACTTCCACTTACAAGGCAGCAGGGGAGGAAGTGGCCCACGGCAGAGAAGAGCCAAATACGGCGAAGAAACGCTTTCACTCCAATGATAGAAGGTGAACGAGTCACTGACGCTGCTCCAACTTGGCCAAGTTGACCGTCTTGCCAGTACCGACAGCCTGAACACCTGCTGAGAGACTTTTCAGCAAAGCTGATCTTGTTTGCACAAAAAATAGGGCCAGGCTATCTCTACAGCAAGTTGACATGCTTGTTTTTCGTGACCAGAACACATCCCTTTTTGAGTCAGCATAGACTCTCTCCAATCATTTCTCATATCACAGCCTAGACTCTTTCCAATCATTTCTCACATCACAGCTTAGACTCTCTCCAATCATTTCTCACATCACACTTTTGAAGTGTACTAGTATATCCTTTTCTATTTTTTCACCCAATTTTGTGTACTTCATGTAACCTGCACAGTTCATAATTATTACCCGATAGGTACCCATCTTACCCGATATTCATTATCCGATACCCAAAAACTCTGCCCGTTGCGCCACTATGTCAGTCTAATGTTTCATTTTGTCTAGCTGATATTGTACAAGACGTCCACACTTCCACCGAGATAGACGAGTCTCTCAAATGTGCTGCGATTCCAATCAGACATCCGTGCTGTGATATGAAGAGCGGTCTTGCCAAGCTACACAGAAAGGAGCCAGTGAATCTTTTATATTTTCTTGAAAAAAGCATTTGAATCCCAATTTTTCCATTCAGACACATACCTGAAGAACCAGAGGTGAATGGGCCGTGAATTTCTTCTGTTACTGCAAGTGTTTGAGTAAAGCCTTTGCTAGGTTTTAATTTTACAGAGAAGTCACTGGATAGAAGACCGGGTCCATTTTCTTGAGCTTTGTTTCCGCGAATTCAACGGGGATGATGTATTGTTTGTGAGCAGCGGAATTGGGACAGCTAGACGAAGTCGGTAAACTCCAGCATGCTGGAATAGTGGTGCTTGGTCCAGCCGATGTTTTTGCTGCTGATAGCTTGCTGAAATGGTGGTGCTTGATCTACGGCGACCCGGAGCTAGGCAGGGCGCCGCCGCGGGCGCAGCAGCGCCAACCGGAGAGGATTTGCGGCGAGGCCTGTGGAATCTGGCAGTGGCGGCTAAATTCTCACGGTGAGTAGGAAGTGAGCACGCCGCAAAGACCACGAAGAGTGGTCACAAAAAAGTCTTATAAATTACATCGGGATTTGTACAGAACGTTACAGGGATGTAAGCCAGCTAGCAACCGACCTATCGTCCAGTGGACGGTTGAAGGCCTTAAACGGTTGGCCGACCCCCCGGCAACCGACCAAAGAAGGATTCGAACTTCTCTGTTCTTCTTCGAAGCATACCGGTGGAATACAGGAACGAGTTTGTGGCGACTTCGAACTTTGTGGCGACTTCGAACACATCAATCCACAACATAGATGTATTTTGCAGCGGCTAATTGGTTGACATCCTTCATCTCATTTCCATCACGCTTTGGAAGAGGCCGCACGCGGCGGACCTTTGGGGTCAGCACGAAAGTGTAACTAAGTTGGTGATCAATGCCCGCCGCGCAGCGGTCGTGATCGTTGCCGTGACAGCGTAATGCGCCGCTGCGTGCGGTGAAGCAGCTTGGCTTGTCCAGCTGACGATGGAAAGTGGTTGCTGATTCAAATTTATAAAATGCTCACATAACAGTTCTGTCTGCAGTTTGAGTAAAATGCTCACATACGCACTCGGACCTTAGACAAACCGGCCCCAACTTGTGGGCCACTTCAGGGGTAACTTCTGCAAGAAAAATACTGGTGACTCTCCGAGAGGGACTCCGCCAGATGATTAGGGTTTCTAACCGGATACTATGTCAAGCCCCTAGAAGGGCATCAAGCTGGGAAGATATGTTTTGGGAAGCTCACTGACACCAGCTGTTTGAAAAACTCAACGTTTCCACCTGACTCCCCAAGGCCGTGTCAAGATTTTAATCAGGCCAAGCCGTAGAAACAGCCATTTTAGCAGTACAGGACGAAGTGGCGTGAGAATGTGTGTGGTCAGTGTGTGAGAGTAAGCAAGCAAGGGTGAGAAGCCGAGTGACAAATCAGACGAAAAACGTATAATCGAGTAATCTCTAGACCTCGGTCCTGGTTTCGTGATCTCTTTGCCACGCTTGGTGCTGACACTGCGAGTCTCGACATCTTCGAATTCGGTCAACCGTGTAGGCTATCGAGTATCCTCCGTTGGAAGATGCGACACGGCCGTTCATTTTACGGTCTTTTTTTGACGGTCTCGTGTGACTGTGAGTCGTGGCGTATTCGGATAGCGCGAGTGACTCTCGTCTGCTAGGTGAATATTTGGTACCGCAGGTTCGAGTCCGACCCAACCTGTAGTTCTGTTTGACGGACGGCGTTCCCGTGAGTCGCCTTTACATTCTTTCTCTTCTCTTTCTTCTCCTTCTCCAACTTTCTACTCTGCCTCATTGGCTTTCAAAACTTATGCTTCTTTACTGAAAGTCGAATCCGTGGGACTCATCGCTCAACCTGCAGCCCCAAATCGGCTAGCAGATGATTGTAGCCGCACAGTCCACGAAGCGATCATGCCATGATTAACTCAAGCAAAGTAAAGACTGTACTGTATTGTTCTTAACCTTGTTTGAGTTGATCATGAGAGTGAGATCTAAAAAGTCCTTACACCTTCTTCGATCATGCCATGATTTCGTGCCGCCGGTTTGAGTTCTGATCTCGACATAGAGCTATGAGCATTTGTCAAACTTTCTTTAATCGATATTTTCCTCTATACAGTCCCACCTCTTCCAAGTAGTATAGCAACAGGTACGACAACCCCGTCCCAAAGTACCATTGAAAGCTTGAATGGACCGCTTGCACGCCGACAATCGGCCGCCACTTTGAATGGGGATAGCTCAACTGGCCGGCCTGATCGAGTGGTGCAGGCACTGCGCGGTTGAACCGACCAAACCTTCAGCTTCCGCAGGACGGCCTTTCGGTTCGCAACAGTGCTATCCCTGTTGAGAATGCTTCTGCCGCGACATCGCCCATTTTTGCTCCACCGAATCGTCGACCGGCGATCGACTGTCGGCGGAAATACATGCGTCGTCCCAGGCAGCTACAACAACAGTGGGGAAGACAAAGGCCACTTGTCATTTCACCAGTTTCCCGGGGAGAAGGGCGCGCGCAGGGAATGGATTGCTTTTGTGAAGAGGCGAGAGTCGTGGAAGCCAAGGAAGTGGAGCGTCGTGTGCGGAGCGCACTTCGCCGGGGGATCCCAGCAATGCATTCCACTTCTAATGATGGCAGGAAAAGGTGTTCTCAAGCTAGTAAATGGACTCACTGTGGGACTCCACTTCCAAGTCTAACAATCAAGAGCACTTCACGGGGATACAACATGCAAAAAAGGTGTTTTCTTTTCCTAAATGGCGGCAAAGTCGGGAAAACACCTTATTTTCCTAACTGGCAGCAAAGTTGGGAAAACAACCTAACTGATCATGTCTTCAGTGACTTTTTTTCTTCACTCCTGTGCTTCCTCATGACCTTTTCTTTTTCTTTTTTTTTACTTGATCGCCACTCACTTCAAAAAAAAAAACACACTTCAGTTTCCTCCCTCCTCTGCCTTCTGATGACCTTTTTTTTGTACAACTACATGAGCAGTGATACTAAAATACTGCTCACTACAAGCACAAGTTGCCGTGTACAACAACTGGTGTATGCTACCAGCATGTTCTGTCAGTGGTTAAGGAGAGCACACACTTCTTTGACAATACTATTCAATGGTTTTTGTGAACGATGAACACTTTCTTATTCTTGAAAATGATCCTCATCTTTGGATGCTTAGAACAGAAGCAGATAAAGCAAGCTCGAACCTACAAGGGTACTATAGGGGTCCTGTGGCATTGAGGAGAAAAAATAAACAACGCCCACACATGTCTGCTATACAGACCAAAGGCAGATAAAGCAAGGTCGAAAGTAGTATGGGGTGTTGTGGCATACAGGAGAAAAAAAAACATCCACCAGAGATACCAAGAGCCGAGAGCAGGTCAAACAAGGATGAAAGTACCAGCGTACTGTAGGGGTGCTTTGGCATGCAGGAGATAAAACAGAGAAAAACAAAATAACAAAAGGAATCTGTCCGTGTAACAGGTTATTTAACTTAAGTGCGGAAACATAATATGGCTGATATAGAAAGTCATTCAGCCTGAGAGTGTTCTTCACGATTTCGGCCCAAACGAATGGGTTGAAGCGGATGCGTTGTACGAAACAGTCAGACAGCGTAAAAAAAAAGAAGTCACACCCTTCTTTCTGGCAAATGGCCATTTGGCCCATCACCTGGTAGAAGTATTTGTGCCGCAATTGCAAAAACCATCTCCCTTTGTTATCTTTTCGGAGGAACTTGTCTGAGGTGCGGCTTCAGAATGTCATCAATCGTACCCTGGCATTCTTTATAGGGGCACTTAATCTCCACCAAACCGTCCCCCTCTTCGTTACTGTCTGTCATCACACCGTCCAGAGATGCAGCCAGCCAACAACATCGTGGGTTTATAACTAGCCCACTTTTTCGCACAGACACATTGTGCCTATTAGCATACCTGTCTAGGGCAAGTCCCTCGTGCTATTTTCCCCACTGCATTGCGTCAGACAGGCGTCTCCTTGCCAACAGTTGACACACCACTCCTTCTCTGCTTGTAATGCTGCGGAGGTTTATAATGAGCCCAAAGCTTGACGCAGTTAGTCGTTTTGATCTTGACGAATGCCAGAGCCGGGAGTGAGCTTGTGCACATGTGCGTTGCTCCAGCATCCGAGCACCATCTGCTGTCACACAAATGCAACGTCGAACGAGAGCTCTTCTCACTTCACCTGACAGTGCCACATCATGGTCTTGCATAAGCTGTAGCATTGGCACTGGGGTGGCGGTTATGCTAGAGCTTTCACATCCAAGCTCTAAAGTGGACAGCAGGTGATCTTCGGGCAGGTGCGGAGCTGGGGATAGTTGGGTAGGGGGAAAGTCTACGACAGGGCCTCTAGTACAGGCTGAGGGTGGAGACGGGGCAGTGAAAGGGTGGTCATGAAACACTAAAGTGTCTTTCCTGTAGGGCACACTCTGGCAGTCATTACTCTTCAACCTCCCGACCAAAACTGCAGGTGAACTAACATCCTCGAGGCCTCGGACGAGGCCTCTGATGCTGTGACTTGCAACAAAGGCCATGCTAACTGGCAAAGGCTCAAATGCCCTCCTGGCCTGATGACTTCCACGGAAACTATCATCCTGTTTGCTCAGACAGTCAGCCGACTCAGTGCTTGGACATTTGTGCTTCACAAACAACAAGTCATTCCACAAGGTGGCACTATTGCCCTCCAGCCTTGGGTCCTCATCTAACGTGCATCTGCGGGGCTGCATCCAGTATGCGGGTGCGTCGCCGGGTGCTTGTCTTATATGCCAGTATCTCGCTTCTCCCATGCTGTTGCAGGTCCCAGAGGCGGTAGAGAGCCGCCACAGTGTGCTTACACGCACAGGCAGCACCAGCAGGACAGGAGCAGTACGCAGCAGAAACGGTAGTATGTGCATTCCCTGTCAAAGAATGTAAAGAAATGGCAAGAACTGAAGAATCCTATACACCATGCGCATGCGGTAAGACGCACGCACCACGGCATGCACGAAGAGGCAATCCGAGCCGTCCGAGTTGTGAACCTCCATAGACCGAACGTGCTCTTCCCGAAACATCATCCATCCTTCTCGGCCAGCCTTACCCTTTTCTCCTGCACCACCGACTTCCTTACAAGCATCCCTTAAGAAGTCGTCGATTAGCCCGAAGGACAAAGGAGGTGCATACACCAGTCGTTTTTCCCATCCATCAACAGGCACATCGTAGAATCCAACCTGTCGAGGCCACGCACGACGTTCCTGCAAGTGACAAATATGTCCATCCTCTGCCATTACGGCGATGGGAGAAGATACAGAAAGTAGCAAACCAAAAAAGAAGGGAAAATGAGTTTCGACCTCCACCGTCAAACTGCTGTAGGTAGTCTAACATGGTCTAAGGCAACTGCAAGGCAGCCGCGCTGCATCGATCATGATGAGCTATCCCCGTTCAAAATGGCGGCCGCCTATCGTGCATTGAGCTCTGAAATTGAGTTTTTGCATTTAGATGTTGCCATGCCAACAAGAGACAGCAATGTTAATAGATTAATGCTGGCATTCTAATTTTGATTAATTCAGGCAGCCTAGAGCTGACACTCACTCGGTTTTTACGATCATCAAATGAGAGGAAAGCGTCCTGAACAATCCTTGCATAAAAAATGCATAAATGCGACAATGCAACATCAGTTTTATGTGAACAGAACAATAACAACAAAACATATCCAATATCGAGTAATTAAATCGAAAAGTGAAATATTCAGGGAAGAGCCAAGTCAAACGGGTATTCAGTCAAGCCGCAGCTTTCTCCGAAAATAGCCTATCGTAGAATGTTACCAAACTTGCGACACTCTTCCTCTTCAATCTTCTTCAGAAGCATGGCTGGTGCTTGTGGTGGAGACCAATGCTTTCGCAGAACCGCCTTGAATTGAGAAAATCCTGCAGAGCAGCTTCCGATCAGCAGGGAACACAGGTCATCGTACAAATCCTTTAGCCTTCGGTCCCTCATATCGTCATAGTCGACGCGTCTGATCAGACCTTCAGCCATGCATGAACGAGCCACGTCCTTCAGCAGCTGGCCCAAATTCAGCACATCCTTGATCAATGGAAGAAATATCTAGGATGAAAAGGCAAGAGCACAGGAATGCTGTTTGATTGGTTTCAGGAAATCCTGAATTGCAAAACAAAATAGTTATCAACCTTCAGATTGCTGGCAATTTATTTGTCCATGTTCATCATCAAGACTTTCGGCTTGAGTTTCACTTCAAGTTCAGGGGGTACTTCGGAATGTGCAGACTAATTCATTGAGCGTCAACAAGCACATACAGTGACTCCCCACTTCTGGTCGCTCTCTTTTGCTGATTAGTGTGACTGATTAGCAAGTACAAAGATCTGATGGTCTTATCACAGCTAAGCATGAAGACATTGCTGGACAGTGTAACTTCAAAGGTAAGGCAAAGCTGTAGACCTACATCACACTGTACCCCCGAATGAATGTTGGTGGCGCTTTTCGGGGTTTGAAAGTGCAAAGTCAGTGCTTAAACTCCTTACATCTTTCCAGCGGTCTTCAGTGTCATCCGCTGCGTCTAGGTACACGCCACCTTCACAAGAATCAGCACCTCCAGCATCGCCACCTCCACAAGCATCGCCACCTTCGTGAGCACCGTCGCTTTCGTGAGCTCCGCCATTTTCATGAGCATTGCCGCCTTCGCGAGCACCACCGTGAGAGTTGCATCCCAGTGCTACAGAAGACAATCACCACACCAACATTGTACGTGTTGCCAAGCCAGCACAGGAGGCTTTGTCTTCGCCTTACAGCCATGCTCAGTCTTAAACGTAAACTCAATGGACAAAATTTAAACTTGGAATTATGCATCTGAGCTGATCGGTTAAAGCCATGGTATCTACAACAAATACCTCCAAGTGTACCTGTTTCCAGGTCTACTTTTCAAAACAGAACATGTTATGTTCAGGTAAAAATCAGACAAGAATGCAGACAACGAACCAGCAATTATCAATGCAGGACGTGTAAGGTTAATCGGCCAAAGATAGGCGCTTGATGACGGCGAAAGTAGATGATGAATTTGAAGATAACTCTAGACATCTGTTCCCCTCCCCACCACCAACGAACAATTTGCCTGTCTGCAGTATTTTATAATGCCAGGCGAAACAAAAGGTGTTCAATTACAGATCTACACTCACTTTGCTTCTCAGATGCGCTAAACAGAAGGTCATGAGGGCTCTCTGATACCCCAGCTTGACCATCAGTGACAAAGTGCCCGGCCTCGAGAGCTTCTTGAACTCTCTCTTCCGGGTACGCGGTGACATCGGCACTGATCTTCCTGGCGTTGTTCAGACGCGAGAGATGGCGAGAGCTGAGGTAGAGCTTCTCCAGCTCTGAGCCGGGAGAGAGGTCGTCTGCCTTCTCCTTGACCACCTTCACCAGAAGGTCAAGAAGGTCGATGCAGTCTTGCTTGTAGGACTGGTCACCCTGGATGATGATGTCGATACATTTCTTTTCTGGGTATGCCTGAAGGATGGCCTTTGTGCCATGGTATTGGCCAGCAGAGACAAGGAGGCCATTGAGCCAGAGTGGTAGCTTTTCTCGATAATCCTCCTCAAAGAGGTGGTAGAGGAACCACTGAAGACGTGGGAACAAGGCTGAGGAGATACCTGCTGCGCCTGCACAGTGCCATCGCCGACCGATGTTGACTGTGCACAGCCTCAACTCCGAAGGAACTTCCTCCAAAGCATCTTCTGGATTACAAGGAGGTAACTTCGTTGGCACGAGCAGTTGGTCACAGCGAATGATCAGATATCCAAGCTCAGCCAGAGCTAAAACTGCATCCGCGCCAGAAGCATCAGGCGTTTCCAGTATCCTGCGCACTTCAGCCAGCTCGGCATACCCGTTGACATAGACAACAAAAGGCGGTGGCAGCGGCTTTACGGAGAGCAGCCTACCAACAAGCTCCATGTAAATCCAGCTTGGCTCAATGACCACTTGATGAGAAAGGCTCTCAGTCTCAAACGTGACCACCTGTAGAATGAAAGAAGAGATTTAAACCCTTCCTCCTGCCCCTCCCTTTTTCTCCCTTCTTTTCTACGATGACTAATACTTTGAACCTCTAAGACCAAGGCGCGAATATCACAATTCTGTTCTTCCAGATGCCGGAATCAGTGTGGGAAGACTCACATCGTACTTCCAAAATACATGCTAAGAGTACATAGCCTAATTCCAGCTGCTCCTCCGTAGCTCTGTGCGCACGCACAGGAGGCTTTGATTCTCACTCAGTTGCCCTACTGCGACATAACCACTGAGTATAGTTGTACAGATCTCTGATAACCATCGAATCTCGATCATTGCAATACATGTACGGGTCTCTGCATTGTTCTTTCAAGTTGCACAAACTGTGTTTTAATTCCAATGCCCTAACGGTGAGGTAAAGCAGAGCATGAGTTGCTAATCCCTTTGCTTGCCATGGACAAAAAAAGACACGAGTTTGTTGCAGGAAAGACTGAGGAGCACGTGGACATCCAACTTCAAGTTAGATGTTAAAGTGAGGCATCCAGAGAGAAACCCACTGACACAAATGGAGACGGATGATGTAGGTGTGATGAAACCATCAATCGTCTAGGGTTGAGCCTGAGCCCACCGTGACGACAATTGGGATAGATGTCCAATGCTCTAGACTGCTGAGCTACTGAAAACGCCTGTCTACTGCATCCACATCGCCAGCAATCGGCGTCATGTGTCTGGGGACGAGGGCTGGAACCGGTACTTTCTAAACCATGGCGCGCGCGATTGACTGAGCTCGAGTACAAGCGCGTGCGTACATGTACATGCACTGGATGAGTGCACTGGATGTAAATGTAGATCTACATGTCAACTAGACTGTACATGTAGACGTGCAACATACAGATCAAGACGTGGCCGGGAGTCGTTGTTTGTCCGCTTTGAATTTTCCGTTTCCCAGCATTCCGTTCGCATCCTTCCTCGGCGCACCTGTGACTCTTTAGTGTCTAGCTGCCCTTCGTCGTTCAATGTTCATATTGTCGAGGGCGAGGAGGGAAAGCGGCTTTCATCGTCGCCCGCACTCTGTCGTCAGCGGAGTCCCACGGCCCTACTACACGTAGTCGAGCACCACGTCGCACAACATCTGGAACAGTAGACGTCTGGCGTCAAGTGTTTGGCCAGAGAACATGAAAAGGAAGAGGGAGAGAGAGAAAATACAGCCGTTACTGGAAAGAAAAAGTGCGGAAACAATAAACGTTTGAGCTGGAGGCAGATCGATCGCGCCAAATCACGGTCACTCACTGCTGATCAGTCACGATGCATCGATCATCGGCACAGGCATGCAGAGCGCTAACTATTATAGAGGACACTGAAAGCATTTGAGTTTCGCGGTCTTTTTGCCGACTGAATTGGCCAAGGCTTAGGCCTGGGTCCGAGCTAGAGAACTTCAGTACTCCTTGGTAACAAAATATGGCCACAGGGTCGCGGTCGCTGCGATCGAAGCGGGCATCAGCAGGAGAAGTCGTCGAAGAAGAAGGCCGCGCCAAGGAGAGAGAGAGCTTGCGTGCGCCAATTTCCACCTATCTTTGACCAGCTTTTCGGCCGTGGACGAAATCGCTCAGTGCCCGAAGAAAGCCTTTTAGGGTTTCGCGATATCTTCTCTTGGCCATGCCATGTGAACATTTTGCGCTGTCGGCTTGCCAGACGCAGCAGACGACGGCAAAGTTGGCTTGTCGAGCATGTTTTGGGAAAGAATGTATACAAGGCAATGGAGGCAGGGCGCCTGTGAAGCGAGATGCGGGCTTCTTTCTTCGGCCCTGTTCCGCTACTTTTACTGAAGGTAAGAATGTGTCAAACGAAGGCTCTCCTTAGCGGAGGAAAGATACGTGTGACCACCGTGTGTGCGAGCTGGCATCGCTTCAAACGAAAGAAAAAAAGAAACGCCACGCTCATTTCATATGGACACTAAGCGGCGCCGGAAAGAGAAAACTTTTTTGCGTCCGGCCTGGCCGATGTATGTGATAACATCGCATTGCTGGCGATGAAGAGCATGGGGACACTTTTCTAGCTTGGATCGAGGAGAGTACCTGGCATGGGCAGCCATCCGGAGTCAGATTGTTGCAGCCAGGAGAGCGCACTGGTGAAGTACGGAAAGTCAGTGTTTAACGGTGTGGTTGACAGGGGTTCTGATTCTCAGTAGGCCTGTGGTTAGAGTGTTGGAAATCTATTCCAATGTCCCAACTTACATCCTTGACTTTTTCAGCAGACCTTTCTCACCAGTCTCCACTGGTAAAAGTGATATTACTCTCTGAGTAGATACTTCATTCTCAGTGAAGGGGCCTGTTGATCGCAAAAGCAGCGACCAAGGCCATCTAGAACAGGGAAAGGCTGGCCAACATTGTGGATACTGTAGCAATTTAGTGACAAACCACAGAATCTGCACTGAGCTCATTGACAAGAGGACTATGCTCCTGGTCATGGCCAGAGAAACCAGACATGTAACCCAAGTAGAGCATGATGACGACCTTTGTGCATGTTGTCATTCATATACTTACTTCACGAGAGCATTCCTTTAATCTCATGAAATCGTCTTTCCATGCACCTTCTCATGCCATGCATCTACCTTCAGATTTGTATTCATAGCAACTAGTTTGTCACCATATGGAACTGTAGCAAGTTTAATGTTTCTCCTTCAAAAAAAAACATAGTCCCTTCTCCCACCGACGTGTGTGTGTGGTTGAGTCTATGAAATGGTGGTTTGCGACTAACAGGTTAGCAAACTTAACAGAAATAAAGCTTCAAAATTGCTCTTGGGGCTTAACAGCCCTTCCCGAATACCCCAGCTTCTATGGAAACCACTGTAACTTGCTCCCCGTGTACAACCTTGATATTTTGGGTATTTGAGCGGTTGGGAACGTGCACAATCAGCGACGTGTTGCTGTAACAATCCAAAGATAAGGTTAGTAGACTATGTCTCATTACGTTAGTCTGCAACACATGATAGCTTGCCACACTAAGATAGTCAGCTGGGCGAATGCCTGCATGCTTCAATGCATGTCTTCACTCATCTATATTTCCATACAAGTCTCACCTTCCCCATCTTTGTCAAATACGACATAGCGATGTCTAGTAGGTCATCAGTCAGTAAGATGTTGGCTGCGTCATTGACGCGATCAGCAGACAGCTTCTTCTTGTCATGCACAGACTTCTCAAGCAGCTCCCGGAACAGCTGTTTGGAGATCATCGGCTTCCTGGCTAGACTGTGTACCTTTGGAAGAGCATCCTCAATCAATTGGCAGATGGAGGGTTGGGGTGGTGCAGCCTACAGCAACAAAGACGCATCTCATAAGAATGATAAAGTTTAGATAAAAAACCTATAGCAACGCCACTGCCAGGTATTCCAGAAAAGTTTATCCATGCACGTTTGTACCAGAGAGTCGCAATCATGGGCGGCAAAGATTGTGTGCACGTACATGTAGCAACAAGCCTGCCGGCTCCTGCGTGTGCATGCCTTGATTGTCGATCAAGATATTGATATCATGTGCAGAGCTGCAACCATGTGTGGACTCAAGCTGGCATGCATATCGTCAATTGTGCTAGATTGATGCGGCAGCTACTGTACGTACGCTGTACATGGCCCTCTGCACACTTCTCTGGGCTAGTTTCACTCTCTGCCGAGATGCAAACGTGCAAGTGGACCATCGACAGCTCATGCAGCTCAAACTAAAAGTAAACAACAGCTTTCAGGAAAAGATGAGGCCCCTTAAACCAAGTCCAGTGCTATGGCAACCAGCAAAGCCGACCTGGCTGGCACTTGAGTCATTGTCATTCTAGATCACCTTGCTTACAGTGACGGAGAAGAAGAGTGCTGTCGTCGGTTTCCGAAAGTTTGTCCTCCGTAGGAAGTGACATATCGAGTTGATCCAGAGAACTTTTCAGGCTTCCATGTTGGCTGGATCCTGATCATGCGCACTCAAAATTGTGCATTCGTGCATTGAAATCCCGCGCGCGATGCACGTGAGCTTGCGCGC
>JAOWAR010191846.1:0-15508 GCA_028571005.1 Clathrina lutea | reverse complement strand
CTTTCTTATGAGCAATTAGAACAAAGGAAAAGAGAGAGAAAAAGAACTTGACAAGGTAGTAGTGCTGATTTTGCCGGGTTATAAGCCTCCTGTGCCCAAGGGCATGCGAAGACTATCATGATTGATATGAGTAGAAAGCAAGGAACAGGAAAGGGTGAGGAAGCTGATTGGACATGCGGTGGAAGACAGTTCCACAGTAAAGGGGTTCTTTTCGAAAATGAGACTAAACCTCCAAGTGAGAAGGGCGGAATTGGTCTAAATCCTAGCTTGCGGCCGCGGGTGTTGTGCGGATGGGCACGGCATTTGTCCGTCTGACGAACGAGGTCTTGATTCCTGAGCTGCTTTTCTTGCTTTTAGCATCCAGTCCCAACGAGCGAAGTGATAGCTTATGGCTAACCCGGCGGCCTCCGTGAGCGCGGCTCGAGGGAACTCAAACCTTAGAATATAATTCCTGGGCCACTTCACGTCCTGGTCCGTGATTATCGTTGTGTATTAGACAGGCTTTCCCATCATCTTTTCATTTCTTTGAAACGAGCGTCCAGCGCGTCGTTTTCCATGCGGAGCTCCTTGTCCTTCATAATGTTTAAGGCTTTACTCAGTTCTGTGCAGTGTCAATCTTTAAGCCTGGCCTGATTCGTGAGATGTGGCGACGGACGGCAGCTCGCAAACCCAGAAATCTTTGGCGCTGGTACGGCTCCCCACTCTTTTTCTGCTTTTGACATCGCAGAGAGCGAGAGCATAGCAATTCTTTTCAGCCGGGTCATCAAGCAGACCGATGTCAACATCCACTTCCGCGCAAAACACATGAAAAAATCCACTGACTCCTTAGGCCGGCTGGTGCGGACTTTAAGGCCGACTCGCGAATAAATTCTGCGGAGAAATTCCTGGCAGCTGATTGGTTTTCTGTTCTGAATGTTGATGTCATCACGTACATCGATGTATCTTGCGCGGCGTGAGATCGCGTCGACCATGCTTTTGCCACGCATGCAACGCCGGCCATGGCATACATGCATGCATGTACGCGACCGAAGCTTTTAGGTGCCTAGATTCTGATATCCAAATGCGAAACTGCGTCCCAAAAGCCGGACCAGACGGCCTTAGGTGGACGCTCTTTTCATACCGGCGGCCACTTTTCTAATGGATAAATGCGCCGATGTCTGCTAGCTTCTTCAGGCCGAACCTGGCGTTCTTACGCGTCAGCTCGGTGGCAGCAGCATCGTCTTCCTTTCCTTCGCATGGGTCGAACTGAAGGACAAAATTAGGAGCAGGCATTTGTTTCACCTCGTTCCAGTATGCTTGCATTCCTCGCTCATTTCCCGCTCATTTCGGTCAACACGCAAGATGCAAAAAAGCGGGCTGAGATCCACCGATCGATTTCAGGCGCGGATCAAAGCTCCTGATACAGACAACGTGACATATGAGAAAAAGATATCGGACGTTTCCAGGCGAGGCAAGAGACGCCCACCAAGAAAAGTGACAAGGCGAAGCGAACAACAGTGAGCAACGGACAACACTGATCGCTAGTGATCACGGCCGCCCATGGTGGAAAAGATTAGGAGCATGCAGTACGACGGGAGCGGAGGCCAAACTCAGGAAGTTCGGGAAGCGCAAGGAGGGTCCATGGCGACAGAGAAAGGCCAGGGAGCGACGGAAACCGCTGGTACTTACCTTGGCAAACCTTCTCCGGAAAGGTGGCAGCGAACAATCAAATGGTTTGCTGCTTTCTTAACAAATCGGCAACATTGTGTGAGTGTTCATGGATGTGTTTCAACAGCTCAATATTTGATGTCAGGAATCCCCCAAGGCACTATGCTTGGTACAATCTTATTTTTAATATTTATTAACGATTTACCCGAAGCCGTAACGAATGACTGCTTGATATTTGCGGATGACACGACCGTGTACACTACTAGCAAAGAAAAACCTAAATACTACCCGAGTCTGTCAAGTGATGTGGATGCGGCTTCCTCCTAGGCCACTACCCGGCGAATGCTCTTCAACGAGGAGAGGAGCGAGTAATTGACAATTTGCAGTACGTATACACATGCCTCCCTGCCAAGTTCAGGCTGTGTCACAATGGCTGGAGTACCGATCCCGCAAGTTGAAAATCATAAACATAGCGGAGTCCTGAAAAATAAAGACCATGTTAACAAAGTTCACGGAGTGTGTGCCCAAAAAATTGGAGTCCTCCGGAGACTGAGAAGGAAGCTACCACCGCATTTGATTCAACGAATATATGTGGGAGGAGTGCAACCAACCCCAGAGTAAGCTTGTCCGGTGTGGAGTGTAGGGTCAACGTCAACACTAAAATTACTGCAAGAGTTTATTTACTTACTATTCCCCAATAGGGCACTGAAACCGTAATTGAGGGGGTCTCCTAAAGCTTGATACAAGAGAGTGAGAGAATGAGAAAGAAGGCTCACCTGGATATGTACATATGTGTAGGGTAAATTGCACTACATTGTGAAACATAATGAGGGAGGCATATATACCAGTACACTGGGATGTGAACTTATGTGCAAGGGATAGGCATGTTTGAGTCAGTTTTGTATTTGTAAAGATGCTAGTGGATTTCTAAAGCCATTCTGAATTTGGGAGTAGAGGCGAGTGACTGAATAGAAAGTGGGAGGGAGTTCCAAAGAAGTGCAGATCTGTAGAAGAAGGACTTGACATAACGCATTGACTTTGCAAGAGGTAGCAGAAGCTGGAGAGGCTTGCGAAGGGAGTGAGTGGATCTGTTCTTGGCAAAAGGAAAAAGAATGTTACCAACTGGCTCAGGCCTGATGGTCAATAATTTGAAAAGTAGGCATAATGACAGGATATCATGCCGCAAACGGAGCGATGGCCACTCAATCGACTCTAGTAAGACCTCTTTTCGTGTAGACCAGGGTGTCCTCAAAAGTTGCCGAGCAACAGAACATTGGATGCATTCAAGTTGTAGGGCATCGCTTTCCTGAAAAGATCAGTGCCAAAGCAGGGCAGCATACTCCAAGGATGGCCGTACATATTGTATATAAAATTTTCTTATAACAGGGGATGGCAATTCTTTGGACATTCATTTGAGGACGCCAGCTTTCCTAGATGCTTTAACAATGAGATCCACTGCATGGCGATTCAACCGAAGGTCATGTGAAGATATGACTCCCAAATGTTGGTGAGTTTCAGCTTCAGCAATCGGCTTGCTTTCAACTTGTACTTTGGAAGGCCTCGCAACAATCGGTCGGGAGGAAATGTACAGAAACTTTGTCTTGGCATGCCCGAGCTTTCCCTGCCAAGATGAAGCCCAAGATTCAGCATTGTCAATTGATGTTGCAGGTTGTTCTCAATGTTGATGACACCGGACAAGGCCGCGTTGCGAGCAAAAATGTAATTAATGAGGGCGTCGCCCACAAACAGTTCAGTCGAGATATCACCAACGGCATCAGTGGGCATTGTGGCCATGTGGTCGACGAGGCCATTAATAAAGACAAGGAAAAGGATTGGCCCAAGATGCGAGCCTTGGGGAACGCCAGCCGTGATTTTGTGCAGTGCTGAAACCAAGGGAGCACATCTGAAAGAAGGACAGGCAAAGGCTTCTTCTTCCCAGGAAGATATGAGATCCAAGCTGCAGGAGCCAGAGAGGAAAGAGGAATGCGCAGAGAGGATGGTGAGATATTTTACAGACAGGGCCACTCACAGCCAAAATACCCAAGCCAGAAACACCCATGCGCACAAGGTGTAGACAACCTGCCTCGGAAGATTTGTCAAAATCACGCACAACAGGGGCTGACTCTATTTCCGCTGCGTTTTCAAACTCTCAGCCTTGTGCAACCTGTTTGCAAATGTTTTGAAAAACATAGCAGTGAAACGGCTGGCAGGATTCATGCTACATACTCATCAACAAAGGGGTTGAGAAGCTGCCCTTGACCACTTTCTGTGGTTGAGAAGCTGTTCTTGACCACTGTCTGCGGCAATCCTTTTAATGTTATCTTTTATGATGCAGCTGGTGTTATCTCCCTGGCTCCACTCACATAAGAATGCGGTTCTTTTACTGAGCGAAACCGTCTTCTTGATGCCGCTGCTGCTGACCTCCACGTCGCTAGCTTTGCCGCAGGCTCCTGCAGGCTCCTGCACGCTTGCAAATGTAGGGAAGATCATAACCGCATCACCGTGGCGATTTTTGGGTTTGGAGGCACCATTCCCACCGTTTACCAGTCCCTTACCCAGTCATTTGGTGCATGGGCTGAGGGTGCCACTGATCTTATGGGGACACCACTGGAAGTCCTTTCCCGGTTGCAAAGATCCACCGAGATTCTGAAGCGTTCGGCTCGATCTTCACGTCGTCTGAGAAAGATGCAAGCACAAAGCAGCTCCTGCAGCTCCTGAGCACCTGCTCTTATGCATACACGGACATGGTCTGCATCCTTAGACGGAGGTGAGCATGCCACTCTTCATGCAGACGTCACCAAATCCCTGCACAAAACTATTGTTGGATTGTGTCTTACTGGAAAAGCCGAGCACTACCCCCCTGGTTGTGGATAGCATGGTTATGTTCGAAAACAATCATTCTATGAACTGGCTGTCCTCAAAGTCTTCAGAAGATCGAGGATCAATTCTCCAGGCAGCGTGCTGGCCAGTGCCACGGCAAAGGCAGGTGGCAAAAGCTCGATGAGAAGCTGTGCGGCAGTATAGAATTATGCAACTGCAAGAGCAGCAGGCAAAAAAGAAACGCTGGCAAGAGCTTCAAGCACTGCGAATTCAGAAGAAACGCCGGCAAGAGCTTCAATCACTGCGAATTCAGAAGAAACGCCGGCAAGAACTTCAAGCATTGCAAATTCAGAAGAAACGCCGGCAAGAGCTTCGAGCACTACGAATTCAGAAGAAACGCCGGCAAGAGCTTCAATCACTGCGAAGTCAGAAGAAACGCCGGCAAGAACTTCAAGCACTGCGGATTAAGAAGAAACGCCGGCAAGAGCTTCAATCACTGCGAATTCAAAAGAAACGCCGGGAAGAGCTTCAAGAATTGCGAATTCAGAAGAAACGCTGGCAAGAGCTTCAAGCACTGCAAATTCAGAAGAAACACCGGGAAGGGCTTCAAGCATTGCGACTTCAGAAGGCCATGCAAGATATCTCTGCCAATGGAGACAATTGGACGAGAGCCGATGATGTGGTAAACCATCTCGATAATATTACAGTTGCAAAGCAGAAAAGGCCGTGCAGGACCAGCTGAGATTTCGCAAGCATGTCATGTGACAGAAAGGACAACAGAGACTCTTTGCCTTCCTGAAGGACAAGGTTCAACTATTAGTTGACGAGCTCAAGTCCAATCTCAGCGTATTGCTGCCATGGCTTGTTGTTCTGTCGTGATAGTAACGAGATGGATGACCCTGATTCTGCTGAAAACATTATGGTGATGTGCAATATTTATGTCTGCCAACCTCCTCTCTACAGCCATGTTCTCCATCCCTTTCACCATCTCCGCATCTGTTTCATTCTTCTCTGCAGCCACGTTCTCACTCAGTCTTCCGCTCACGAGGCTCGGGTTGAGCATTGTCCCTGCTCACAGACACCACCAGGGACAGGACCAGACAAAAGATAAGTTTGGCTCCTCCATTCCTAAATTTTTCGGAGTCGCCAGAACAGGCCAGCTGATCTCGGGAGCAATGCCTGCATGCTGATAGCACTACTACTTGTGTGCATGCTGATAGCACTACTACTTGTGTGCATGCTGATAGCACTACTACTTGTGTGCATACTGATAGCACTACTACTCGTGTGCATGCTGATAGCACTACTACTTGTGTGGAATAACATTGTGTTTTTTTATATTTTTTCTCTGAAGACACTCTCCCCTTCCCTCTGAGGGCACTCTCCCCTTCCCTCTGAAGACACTCTCCCCTTCCCTCTGAGGGCACTCTCCCCTTCCCTCTGAAGACACTCTCCCCTTCCCTCTGAAGACACTCTCCCCTTCCCTCTGAGGGCACTCTCTCCTTCCCTCTGAAGACACTCTCCCCTTCCCTCTGAGGGCACTCTCCTCTTCCCTCTGAGGGCAATCACACAGGACTGGCTCGAGGCAATCACTGCTGTGATTGAGCGTAGCAATGCATCGCATGACGGGAGCCGTCACGAAGAAGCAGTCAACTACTCCCAAAGGAAAAGAGCAGCCACTTTCTGGAGCAACTATCCAATGTGACCTGGTGAAGGACAGCATGCATCCTTTTCGTTGCTGGTACAACAAGAGCTGACGCTATTTCATTCTCTGACAGCTGCAACCCGCCCTCCAGAGCAACAATGCACTGTCTTCACCTAAGCTGGACACCGGGAAGTCCTTTTTACTGGTGATTCAAGCCAGTGTCAATGTTCTCATTGACACTCACCAGCACGACGCAAACGGGCAGTTTGCACGGCTGATTTATTTGGTAGACGCCGACTCCTGCAGCCTGAAACTCAAAGCAGCATACACAACGCTTTCATTTGTCACCTTCCCAGCTCAGAAAACGTCATTTTTGTGCGCAAACACCACACAGCACACTGAGAGTACGGTTGGAAGCAGGACGGTTGGTCTTTGCAAACACAGCTCACCACTACGGTAGCTTTTCTTTTAAGGTGAAGGAGAATGAAATTTTTGGACTTTGTGAAACATGAGAAAGACAAAAGCTTGCGGCACGTAAAGTATCCATTGCTAGGGGCCGTCGATCGGCCGTTCTTCTGCTACGGCAGGCCCTCGTTTCTATGGAAACAATACTATAACTCATCGCTCCTTTAGATCCCCCGCTCTTGGTCGTTTAAAGTCCTGCAGGTCTACAGTTTTAATACTGCAACTCTGGAAATTTTCGTACACGATTTAATTTCGTACAATTCGTACATTTTGCTAACGTATGAAATTTAATCGCGTCCTAAAATTCTTAGAATTACCGTAAGGTTCTATGTATTTGATGACATCGCTGGCGTGACATCATTGTTGTAATCTTCACTGAGCACTGATTTGCGGTGAACGAAATGAAATTTCACGGTCTACGAAATAAAATAGCGTACAGAAGCCGGCTTTTGCCAGTGCACGAAATTTTTTCGTGTACGAAAATTTCCAGGCTAACCGTGAGTATCCAACTGCCATAAACCTATAAAATCGAATGGTATGGTTCAAATACCTGAGACTTTTTTCAAAATCTGCCTGACCTCCCTACAAGTAGTACACAGCTCGCCTGCGCCTGCCTTGTGTGTAATTTCTGATTTCGCTTTCCCGCCGCTCGATTAGGACAGGGTTCATTCTTTGCTTCACGTGTACAGACCCATAGCCTATGGATCATTTCTGCCCTGACAAGATCTAGGTCGATCAGGCCCATTTTCGTACGTAGCTGGAATAGGCCCTCCCAGGACAAACCTAGTCCAAGTCCTGAAAGATGCGCTTCCTGGGTAGCCGTGCGATTTCCAGCGGAACTTCGAGTGAAAGTGGCAAGCTACCTTTACATTGTCAGTACTGGCATTCTCTGCTTTTCCTTTTCTGCGTGCAGCCCTGCTAATTGATCTCTTTCTGTCAATGGGTGTAGGGGGAGGGGCGGGCCAACCGCTAAAGGCGGTGAGGCCTAGAGCTTGTGCAGTTCGTTTGTTTGGCGAAAGATCCATCAACGGCATGAGACGTGTGATGTTGTGTCTCATGAGAACTTCCGAAGATTGCCGGTGGCGGTGTCCTAAGGGTTGAAAGTTTCCTTTTCTTAGTTCTCATTTTCTCGGACTTCGCGGGACGCCGAAGAGGCTGTGAAGCAAACATGCCTGGGGAACCTCTTGTACCCTACAAAGGGTTGTGCCTGTCGATGACTGCTTTCAGCACCAGAACTACACTTCACCCGAAAAGTCTTATTCAGATGTGCTTTCAGACAGACACAAAACTGGCGTGCACGAGAGAGAGAGAGAGGGGGGACAGAGAGAGAGAGAGAGAAAGAGAGAGAAAGAGAGAGAGAGAGAGAGAGAGAGAGAGAGAGAGCTATCCACTGATATTAAAGTGAACGAAACAGAAATAAATTGTGCTAAACTTGCTGGTCTAAGCAAGTGTTCACTCGTCTGGAGACAAACCTTACGAAGTGCGCCTCGGTGTGTTGGTAGAAAGAGGCATCCCGACCAGGAAGACAAGTTCTGTGTCTGCTGTTTTGATTGATTTTGACAGCTCTTTCGAAGACTTATTCGAAGGCTCCTTCTTTGAGATTTCCCTTTTCCACTTCAATGAGAGCCTCTTTCTGTAATCGTAGTCATGGCTACCACTGCGGGACCTGGGGACAAAAAAGCACCTACTGCGCTCACAGGGTGAGGCTACCTGATCATATTCAGAAGGAAGAGAGTTACACTTGAACCGATTGCGCACTGGGTGTATTGCATTCGCCGGCTGAAGCGACTGCTAGATCTACTGAACATTGGGGAACTTGAACTTGCAATATGGGTAGACCAAGTCCTGAAGCCCAACACTGTGCTTATTTTGGGATGGGTGGAGTCATTTCCGTCAACAATGCCAACTGGGCCAACTTTCCACTTAATGTCCTGCTACCTTTTGACGCTGTGCTAGACGAAGTTTTTATTTCTTCCAGTCGAATTTGAACCTGTTTTCAGTCGGATACCTCAATTTGTACACACCTTGGCAGAGCCTGCTTCGTGCGTAATTTCTGACTTTGTTTTCCTGTCGCTTGACAGCGGCAAGACAAGGCTTCATTCTTTGCTAGATGTGTACAGACCCGTAGTCAACGAATCCTTTACGGCCCGTCACTGAGACCTAAGACCGGCACATTTTCATACGTACCTGGAACTGGCCCTTTGAGAACTAAATGCTTTCCTAAGTTGGTTGCGAGCTCCGAACGATGTGCATACTGGGAAATGTTGGGAACTTCGAACCACAGCGGCAAGCTAACTTTTACGTTGTCAGTTCAGACACTTATTGCTTTTCTTCACACTGATTTGCATACCGGCTTAGTAATCAAATTTTTTGAGTCGATGTGTGTGGTTGGGGCGAGGGTCTGGCCAAGAGCTAAAGGCATTAGACACTAAAGAGAGATCTGATGTCCAAATACTTACTTCTCCGTTGGAAACATGGATTCACCGAGCAGAGATCGGAAAATGGTATTGAAGTTAGGGGACTGCGTTGGCCCATGGGCATGCGACTGAAATATCTGTGTGCGTGTCCGTTTGTCTGTCTTTCCGCTATGTGCTCAATAACGGCTGAACTTGTATGCGCCAGTTTGAACATGCCCAAGAAGGGGCTTCTCGCACGTGTTTCTGGGATATCGATGGTCCTGGATGGTCAATATGGATGTTGCTACCTCTGGTGACCATGGCAACCATGTCTAAATTTTCACCGAGAAGTGCACTTTATCCCCCCGACAAAGTGAGTTTTATTTTCTGACGCTAAAATTCAAGGGATTAACTTTATTGAAAGTTCTAGGTGCTAAATGCGAGAGCAGAAAGCTTTTTCGGGCTTCTAGGGGGCGTTGAGGTTTGTCAAGCTCCTGCAGAATACCCCATTTCTATCCTTTTGTGATCATCCGAACCACTCTTTGCTACCCTGCATGAGAGGACCACTCTCTTATGCCCTGGGAGGATTCTTCGGAGAATGGCGGCTAAGACCGTACTCCTCCGAGCCTTGGAGGACACATCTCGGGCTGGAAGACGGACTATCAGTGGAGGTTCTGGCCACGGCCGGAAAGAAGAAGATCGGGATCGAAGCTATTGGCAAGGTGCACACTAAGATAGTCAGCGAGTCCGAACATACCAATGAACAACCCTGTAAGCAGTAGCGTTCAAGAGGCTGCAGCTTCTCTTGTGAAGGACGGCATTCTTTATCAACCTTGCAAACCAGCGAGACACACAGACACACTTCTCGACAGGTGACAGCTCGGAAGCTGAGTGCGAGACTGATGCTAGACTTGTTGATGAACGTATCCCGCGCAGAAACAAAGCATGTACAAATGTGAATGCTACACCCAAGATCAAAACCAATGGGTGCACAAAATCTGGATTACAAGAAGCTCTGGAACGTCAGTGCTCGTCTTTTTCTGTCTTCATGGCTATGTCTGTTGAAGGTGAATGTCATTATCTGAAGAAAATAGCTTACCATACCAAAAGATCTCAACAGTAAAGGAAGGCATGGCCGTGCTCGGGATTTATTCCCTGGAATCAGAGCAGAAGCTAAACAGAAAATTGTCGGACCTGTCATAAAACCTCGGAAAAACGTGTTTGTTTGTAACGACATAAGCACGGCGGGATATACCTGAACGATTGCAAACGTGCGCAAGCACGTTTATACAGAATTCTTCTTCCAACACGGTGTCCACACACTCTAGTTTACCCTCTGGAAGGACAAATTCAAGATAAAAAGGTGCCTTGTTGGCTCCTCCAGTGACAACGAACAAGGAGAGGCCACGCTACCTGCGGGAAGAGATACCATTAGGCAAATCCCTCGGGCTGTGAACGACAAAGAACGACCCCATTCATCACTGGAACGTGCAAGACAAAGAACTACTCCTCTCGTCACCAGAACGTGCAAAACGCCAGTCGGAACACCCCCTGCCAACATCCAACCCGCAGGACATACATTTGCAACTAGAGGAAGAATTCTCATGGAACACAGAGGACGGAGACAATCTTTGGACTCTCGTCGCTGGTGCAAAACCTATTAGCACAACATCATCATCTATGTGAGCAACTTGAAACTCGGTGCAAAAGAGAACGAGGTCAAAGAGTACAGTGAGTAGAGATTTGAAAAACTTCGGGCCATGACATCCTCTAGCAAATCGAGCACACCCTCAAAAATGCCCACCACTTCCCAACCTGCCTTACACCCAGACCCCACAGGTCTCAATCGTCCATTTAAAATCTAGTTCCTAATGTTTTTGGACCCTGCTCGAAGTTCAGAAAGTTCCACCACACATTCCAAATGCCGAGCGCCGATAATGCGACCATCAACGAGGCAAAATTAACAACTGACAGGATGTTCACTACTGACACCACGATTATGGCTACCACTCTCCGCTACGCCTTGACTGCACGCTACGAGGAGGTGAGGTAGCTGTGTGCGCAAAAGAAGATCTAGGTTACGAACCACTCAGTGTAATGAACTGTGGCAACCACGAGACTTCAACGTTCACAGCGAGTCTTGGCTTGACAGCTCCTAAATGACTTGCGTGGGGAAATGCATAGACGACCTTTGTGCTGCGCATGGTCGTTGCCAGCACGGGAAATGCGACCCGAGGTAGGAACCTGCTTGACCTAATCCTGAGCAACCTGGTGGGAGAATGGGTGTCTGTGGTTACCCGCCCAATTGGAAAATCCTACCACGACACTCTGCAAACCTCAGTAGAGACCCTTCCCATTGTGAACAGCGAACATCATGCCAGTCTGGCGGTAAAACAAAGCCGACTGGGGCCGCCTCAACAAGTTGTACCAACATGTGGATTGGGATAAACTGATCACACATTATGACCCACAACAGCCTATGTGGCCATGACAGACTAGATACTTGACAGAATGCATTGATTCATCCCAAGAAGAGACTTGTCGCAAAACCCTCCGACTCCTCTTGGTAGACTACCAAGTGCTCTGCCACCGTGCATTGCTAAATGCGCTCATGGAAATGACTCCGGAAGCATCCTTCAAAGAGCAAAGACCTGTGCTAGACCCATTCCGCCCAGTGTGCTGTTTGCCTCCATGAAGCAAGGACTTGTGTGCTCGCCCTTGTCCGCGACTGTCTCGAGCATGGGTCTTTAAGAAGCAAACAAAAGCGGTCAACTCTGAGAGCAGCTGATGTTGATAGCCACCAAAGCAGCATTCCAGAGGTTCATGACGATGAGGGATCTGAGCACACAAACTGGGAGAAAGCTACAAGCTTTGGCAAGTTCTTCTCCACTAAGTGTCTTTTTGCGAACGACCTACAACCATACAGCCTTCCTGACTTCCCAAGACCAAGCACCACTAGCTGTTTTCAACCGCGTTCACCTCTGTCCAGCCACAATTGCTAGACAGCTGAAACAGCTCGTCCTGTCCAAGGCCACTGGACCTGATGGTGCTCCTGCCCGCGTGCTCAAGCACTGCTCCCCTTGCCCTGTCTTTGCCTCTGTCTCGCCTCTTCTCCATCTGGATGTTTTCACTTGCTTGTAAATTGTCACTTCAGTTCAGGAAGACCACCTCCAGTAGGCCCTCGGTCCTGTTTGCAGAATCGTTCAAAAAATAATAATAAAAAATAAAAATGAAAATCAAAAAGATCCTTCTCGCCATGGCAACCAGGAGGAGCATGTACTCTTGTTTCTTGCCCTTGATGATGACGAGGACGAAACGTGTCTGCTGCTGAGACCCAGACTTGACATAGACCCTTTCAGCAGTCAACGCTGTACGGTAATGACATACACTGCTCTGCGCTGCTTAGCATCCTTGCTCCTGTCCTGCCTCCAAAGATAGAAAAAAAGAGGACTGGCTACATGGGAAGTCCGCTACCGACCTGTTCTCTGTTTAAGGATGCATATGAAACGCATAGCAAATTAAGCCGGCTCACGCGAAAAGAACTTGACGTGATGCGATCACCATGAGCCGCATAGAGTACTTCTTTCTTGGAGCCATGTCCTTTTTTGTTTAGGAAAGGAAAAGAGCTTTCCTTTCTCGGCTCCTCTCGGTCATGTTTTCATTTCTGCACCAATATTGCTCTTCATGTCTCCCCATGCGCCCGTTGGCGGTGTGTCATTTAGTTTCGTTGAATGGAGTCCTGATCGACCGGAATGGACAAATGAAATGATGGAGCCCTCGATGAACGATTCCTCGATCTAGAACACGTCTGCCCCCCCCCCCCCATTTCCTTTTCGTTTCGTTCATGGTGACAGTCCACTAATCCTCTCTAGTATTAAAGATAAAAGACACGTTTCACTTGTCCAATGAACAGGTCAATTGCACATGAAGGTCAAAATCATCAAGTCTCGAAAAATCTAGACATGGTATGCAAGTTACATGCAGAACAAAATTTCAGGTCATAAAGGTAACTTTATTATATGCCTGGCCTAGAAAGGAAACCAATGTTCCTAAAATCTAAACATCTTACAGGTTTTGAAGATTTGATAGGTCACTGAAAACATTCCCAGGTAGTGACGATAACTGATTGAATGATAGGGATCTGATTAGAAAATAGATCAAACTGAAGGTCAGGAAGATGCAAAGCTCAAACAGCATGAACTTTTGTGTGAAGATAAGCAAGGAAAAATAAATGATCACGTGTTTTGAGAAAAGAGCTTCTTGACTCTCTTCTTGCCTTGAATTGTACAGGAAAACTCTCTCGTCTTAGGTCACAGCTCGGTAAGTTTTGAACTACGTTTCAGCTGAGCTGTGCCAGCCTTCATCAGGTTTAGAATAACCATCCCTCTTTGAAACAGTAATGCCGGCTACTTAAATAGTTTCCGACGTCTACTGTCCGTTTGGAAGTCTGCCGATGCCAGAGAATTGTACCTTAATGTGCAGCCTTTCGCCAGAACTCGGAAATCTCGACTCCGCAACCACTTGATAAGCCTTCCAGAACATCGAGTGGTAGCGTGGCTAGCTGAGACTCATAATAGCCGAGGCTCTGGCAATTCAGGCACACAGGCCTCCCCTCAACCGTCGCGCAGATGACTTGGGGACCGGTTTTCCAGTTTGATTTGTTTTTCTTCTGTTACTTGCACACCTGAACATTACACTTCCGGTCACGCACTCTTTCGTCTTTTCAAGCTTTCTTTCACACGTTAACTTATCATTTTTCTGTATAGAGCGCTGCGAGTTTCCTACTTTTGCTGTCCTTGTTCTTTCACTAATGATGCCGTAGATCGCCGAAACGTTTGGCAAATCGTACTCGTGTCATCACTTGTGGTCAGTGTGAACGTCAGGCTTTGTGCAATGCGTTTGAGGAACAAAATGTCGTTCATTCAATTTAGATTAATGGTGTGTTGAAGGTGGCTATAAGTAGGTTGGAGGATGACAGGACTCTTTCGGAAAGGGGCCCCACAGTGCTGACATCAACGTATTTCTCCTTCAACAGGAAATATTATCACCTGAAAGATGGTGTTGCCATGGTATCGCCGGTATCGTCTGTGGTTGCAAACGTTTTTATGGAGAACTTTGAACAGGAAGCCATGCTCTCAGCTTCAAAGAAAGGTTTTGGCCCAAACTACATATGGAAGAGGTACGTGGACGATGTGTTTGCTTTAAACAAAAGAAATCGCGAGGACCAGATGTTGCACCACCTGAATGAACAGTATCAAGTTTACGTGTGAGAGAGAGGATTAGCGTCATTTGCCCTTCTTAGACATTCTAGTAAACAGGTCAGGAACGAATCTTGCTACCGGTGTTTTTCGAAAGAAGACACATACCGACAGGTTCTGCCTTTCGAATCCCACCGTCCTTTGCATGCAAAGCGCACAGTCATTCTGTCGTTGTTTGATCGAATTGACACGCAATACGCTCAGGATGATACCAAGGGGAAGAAGAAAGAAGATAATCGCCCATTCAGTGTCCTTGAAGCAATTGGGTATCAACGGAATTTTGTCGTGAGCACGATTAGGAGAGCATCGAAAAACCGTGGAAATCAGACTGTCCAGGACAAGCCTGATGCAACGGTGGTGTTGCCGTACGTCAGCGGGGTGAGTGAGAAAATCACCAGGAGCTACAGAAAGTAATGATCTGGGTAGATGGCAAAGCTCAACCGTGGAATGGCAAATATGTGCAGGCATCAAGGATGCGGTGCCTGTGCATAAAAGGAAAGGGGCAGTCTAGGAAATTGCTTGCGTAGCTCAGACACTAACATTGGGGAGAGCTCTAGATCATTTCAGGTCAGCAAAGTGAGCACCAGCGACTCACCAGGGGAAGAAGATTTGATCTTTCAGCGGTGGCGAAGCATGCTTGTCTCAGTGGACACTAAATCGACTGGGATAGTGCTAGACTTTGAAAGACATTAGATGTCTAGAAAAGTTTTGGA
Source organism: Clathrina lutea (assembly GCA_028571005.1). Lineage (NCBI taxonomy): Eukaryota > Metazoa > Porifera > Calcarea > Clathrinida > Clathrinidae > Clathrina > Clathrina lutea. Next base: position 564 of record JAOWAR010191846.1, on the reverse strand, counting down.
GGCTCTGCACATTGCCAGAAAAAAGCCAACCTAGAACCGTGATTGCGGAGTCGAGATTTCCAATATCTGGCGAAAAGCCGCACATTAACTTCCTCCCAATTGGACCTGAGAGAAGTGAGTTTTTTTTTCTATACGAAAATATGAATTTCGTGATTGGATCGCCCGAGACTGGAAGAGCCAGCGAAGGCCCGTGCATGTAAAAGCTGTTGGACCTCCTGAGTGCTCTACCAACTTCTTTTATCATTCAGCTAACACACTTATCATGCGTACAAATGATCCGCTCTCCCAAATTTTGCACATCATCAATGAAATACATGCATATCAAAAACTCCGCAGTTTTTGCTGTCCCAGTGACATGGAAACCAGGGTCCCCCACCCCGATAAAAGCGTCTTAAAGTTTTCGAAAATTTGATAGGTCACTGGACACATTCTTGGCTGGCGATAAAACGAGGTTGTGTGGTAGTTCTCGTCGGAGGAGCTCGCGAGAGAGACGAGAACTGGAGTTCATGCCGGCCCCGTTTGCCTGACGGCTCTCGAGAGCACGTGGTGCATGCGTGCTGGCTG
>JAOWAR010191735.1:0-15509 GCA_028571005.1 Clathrina lutea | reverse complement strand
TCTCTGTCTCTCTCTCTGTCTCTCTCTCTGTCTCTCTCTCTGTCTCTCTCTCTGTCTCTCTCTCTGTCTCTCTCTCTCTGTCCCTCTCTCTCTCTCTCTGTCTCTCTCTCTCTCTCTCTCTCTCTCTCTCTCTCTCTCCCTCTCTCTCTCTCTCTTGAAATGTATCGCCAGGCGCTCTCTCTATTTCTCTTTGCCTTCGTGTCCGGATGAAAGCACTTGTCAATTAGACTTTCCAGGTGAAGTGCGGTTGTGGTGCTGGAAGCAATCATTGATTGAGAGGTAGAACCGGTTTAGAGTACAACAGGTTTGCGAGGCACATTTGCTTATAGTCCCTTCGGCACTCGTCCAGGTTCTTCCCGCCAAGCGTTGACAACATAAGAAAGCAAAATCTTCAGCACTTGCCGGGACACTGCCACTGGCTTGTCCTTGGAAGTTCTTGTGACCTACTAGATCGAACGTCCCAAACCGCCAATAGAAGACTTTTGCACAACAAATCAACTGCGCAAGCTCTAGGCCTCACGCCTTTATCGCTTGTCCCCCCAACCCCCTCCCCACGACACACACACAAACGCATCGACACAAAAAATGTATTTCCAAGCCTGTAGATAAGGTGTCGTAAGGAAAAGCAGAGAATGCCCGCACGGAGAAAAGCTTCCGATGTCGTTAGAAGTTCCGCGGAAAGTCGCAATGCTTCCCAGTACGCGCATCCTTCGGAAACGGACTACCTTAGCGAAACGTTTGCTTCTCAGAGGATTTGTTCCAGCTAAGTACGAAATGGGCCGGACCTACGTCTTGTCGGGCCAGATCCGTAGCCTACGCGTCCGTACACATGAAGCAACGAATGAAGCCTGTCCTTCCCGAGCGACGCGTAGATCTACAGGAAAGCGAGATGAGCAAAAATAATACATACGAAGAAGGCTCTGGCAAGCTCCGTACAATTAGATCCTCTTTCAATCCGCGAAATAGTGCCGCGCTCTTTGCCCAGAAAGCTGAATGCTCTGTGGATGTCACGAAGTTCGGACTTTTGTGGCAACTTTTTTATGGCTTAGAGGTTTTTCTTCCGCGAAGCCAACGGCTTCAAGCAAGGTCACACCGTGCTAAAAGTCAGCCCAAGAGCTCTTAGAACACGAACGCGAAGTAAAGGGGCATTTCCCTTACCCTAGAAGGACAGGAGAGCAAAATTTGTTTAACCGATCAATGACGAGGTGATTTTACCCACAAGCGGAAATATGCGTGACCCGAATGACCTGTGACGGACATCCACAAACACAGACATACACAGACAGACAGACAGACAGACAGACAGACAGACACATACAAGTCAATTATCGTTTGTGGAACCACCTACAGTCCCGCCTGACGGTGGCAATAATTATTTCTAGCTTTCGGGCAGTTGCACGCGCATCGCGATGTAAGTAACATGAAGTGATTGCGCTTGCGCGAGATCTCCAACGATGATACACTGTGGCGCCATGACGACTGTGTTCTTTGCAAGGCTGCAACTCAGCTGTACAAAAGTGCACGGCCCAAACGCCTCAACTGCAATCCGAATGTATGTCAAAGAGGCGATGAAGCCTTCGTCTTCTTCGCGGAAAATTCAATTGGAAGTGAAGAGTTTCCCTCCGGTTAGGGTGGTTTTATTCGCTTGCGCACTAATTGCAACAATTAAAAATATGGGTTGTGAAGCTCGGTTGAGATGTTGAGGAAACATCAACCGTCAGAGCCAGGCGTAATAAGACCCTTATCTCAGGCTCCCACTGGTGTCGTTCAGGCAGTCGATCTGAGTCTGCACAGCATTGAGCGAAGGATGTCTAGGGACCTCGACCGACAGCTGTTTGTAAGTAGTTCTGCTGTGAGTGGGAGCCCGACAATGATTGAAAGACTGCACCCGATAAGACTTTGCCTCTGCATTAATGCACTTCCATTCCAGCTTGCTGCACCTCATCCTTTGTTTCTTCTCTGCCCACCTTCCCTCTGCAGGACGCTGCCGGCTCTGGTCGCCAAGAAAGTTGTGCGGAACTTGTTCGATGGGGCGCGTCGTGCAACACAAAACATGGCTTTGTGAGGATTAATAAGGTAGTTGTATTAACCCAAAGTATTTTATGTTCAAGAAAAGCCTGCACCGAAAATCTGCTCCTCAAACACCATCTTGTCTAAGCAAAAGTGTTTTCACTGGCAGGTTCGAGCAAAGTGGACATACCCACTAACAAACAAGTCTCACATACACATGCAGTAAGGGTTGATGGTGAAAAGGAAACTTAAGCCTTCCCGCACTTCTAAGACTTCAAATCGTTTTGGATCTTTCTTCTTGCTTTCAGATTTTTCAAACATCGACTGAAGACTAGAGCTGTGGCAGTTCCACAAAGTAGCCGTGACAGAGATGATAACTGATTGACATCTGGCAGAGCGTCACCAAGGCCAGGCCTTTCAATGACCACAGGCATGAACTCCTGCTTCATCTCAGTTTCATCCAACACCTGTTGAGGGCCAGTCATTTTCCTTGGCCACTCATTCTCAGCCTTGGAGAGGAAGGGAGGCCCTCTAGACCAGCGGCTCTGCTCGTGCATCTCTCGAACGTGGATGCCTCGTGTGGCATCATCAGCAACGTTTTCTTTGGTCGGTACCCAGTGCCACTGACTGACATCGGTTCGCTCATCAATTTCTTCCACACGATGCGCAACGAATGGCTTAAAGTGATGAGCACGGCTCGAATCCAGCTCAAACCGTCTTTGAATCACTCCAGTAGACAACTCCACTGAACTCCAGGTCATGCTAATCCTGTATTGAAGCTCTGCTGGCCAGGACTGCAGCCTGTAACTCCAGGTGTGGTATTAACATAGGCTTCAGTAGGGAGACTCTACCTCATGAAGCTACAAGTGACACTTGCACACCATCTAGCATCTGCAGTCGGACAAAGGCCACAGCGGCGAAAGACTTTGCGCTTGCGTCACAGAAGAGAGATGGACGTGGAGTTATGTTCATCATTCCTCTTTACATCAGGCCAGTAGCATCGAGGAATGTTGAGCATCGTGACTTTTTGAAGCTCTCCTCGCCAGATCTGCCTTTTTTGGAGTAGCTCAGTGGGTAACTCATCATCCCATCCAATCGCACTCCGCCAGACATCTTGGAGAAGAGCTCTGCCGGTGCCGGTGAAGCACAACAGGAGGCCCAATGAGTCGAAAACTGACATCACTTGAGCTAGAAACTTCTGTTTCGTTGTGGCATGGCTGGCGTCTTCCAGAACTTTGCGACCCAGCATGAAAGTGAACACGTCACTGTTTTGGTTCCAATGTGGTCCCAGGGTGCGTTCGATGGGCAGTTCCATCTCAGGGCCGATGTCGACTTCACCCATCGATCTCAACTTAGCAGGAATCGAGTTCAAGACTGTTCACGAGCTAGAAGTCTAATTCCGCATCTCGAAACCTCCACTGCGATGTATCTGGATCACATCGCAAACCCTCTGCTCAGCATCTTGCTCATCGTCAACGCTGTCGAGATAGTCGTCTACAGAGTGCTTCCGAAGAATCGTATCTGCTGCCTCCGGTATGACTTTGGCAAACTCTTCTGCATTGCGGTTCTTCATTGCTTGAGCCGTAGAAGGAGACGACACTGCATCAAAGATTATGGCATCCATTTACAGGACGTCAGGATCTCTCTGTCTGTCTGTTCCAGACCACAGAAACCGCTGCGCAGATGTGTCCTGGTGTCGGATTCTCACCTGGTGAAACATTTCATATATATCACCACCAAAGCCAATCCACACCTCAAGGAATATAAAGAGTACACCTATCAGGGAATTCAGCTGGTCAGGACCAGGCAACAGCAGATCATTGAGACTAACTCCATGAGATTGGGCAGCAGCGTCAAAGACAAGACGAATCTTGTTTGGCTTGTTGGGGTTTGTGACAGCAAATATGGGGCAGGTACCGCGTCCTCGCTGTTTCAACTGCTGCTTCTTTGGCTGAAAGCTTCCGTGCATAGCCTTTCTCCACGTACTCATCTATCTTGCTGAAGTAAAGCTTGGCCAGCTGATTGTCCTTGTCCATCTTCCTTTCTACGCCATATAGACGACACAGTGCTGCCAACTTGCTTTCTGGCAGAACAACATCATCCGCTCCCAGAGGAGACCTGACTCCCACCGTTCGCTGGAGATACGTCGAGTCGTACGCTGCAGCAGTTCTCGGCACGCTTTTGTTCTCGGGACTTTCTGACATGGCCGGAGATGAGAGCACGAAATGATTCTGTGGCAAAGGATTCCTTTACCAGTTGGTGCAGAGCATCAGCGGATGGCTCATACCAAGAATGGCAAGTAAAGTCTGCATCCACTCTTCCATGATGCGATGACAATCTTCCGGGAAGCATCCAACCGAGCTTGGTCAATGAGGCAACTGGTGCATTGGGTGGTCCTTCAATGACCTCACATGCGATGATGAGACTTTAGTGGTCTTGGCCAATCAGAAGCATCGGCTTCCCACTTCTCACCGGTAAATCGATTCCTTTCAGGTGCTTCCACTTCGTAGTGGCATGTTTGGAGTAAACATCTTGAAGAGGAAGAGACAAATCACTCGTCATACCTTGTGTCAGAGAGCGCACCAGAAATGTGCAGATTCACTTTCTGCAAATGCGGGTTCGTTTGCTGAGTAGCGCTTGTCCAACGCAACACCAGCGGGTCTTCTGGTCCTGTTGCACCGAGATCCGCAGCCAGTGACGAATCAAACCGTGTCACTGTGGAGACTTCATCCAGCAATGCATAAGTTGTGACTTCTCCTGAAGGCCCATGCAAATTCACCGGCACAACTCACAACAACACGCACTGCTTACTTCCTGCTGGATGAACATGTGCCATCAAATCTTCTGCTTGTGCTGGCTGGTACGACTCGGGCTCAGGCCGGTGAAGTAGTGGATTGTGGAAAGCCCTACAGCCACTCAGTGCACACCGCACTCGGCTTTTTGCCTGCGCTTACTGCTACGGTGATTCCTCCCGAAACACACAAAACAGAGGCGCTCGTCACGCACCCACTGCCAGATCTTCTCTCGGCTCTCCTTTCTTAGGCGAGGACATTCTGCTGCTTTGTGGCCACGTTGTTTGCGGAACAGACACGGCGATGTTGCAGCTACAAACGAGGAACTGTCCCTGGTAAGCTTAGTCTACTGGTGGCTTGTGGATTAAAGCCGATATGATCGAGTCAGGTCTTCCAAAGCGTCGCTCAAGCGTCTGAATAACCTCTTGAAGGCTCTCTGGTACAGTGAGCATAGACAATGCGGTCTTATTAGCCTTTCCCTTGAGGCTCTTTCGGAGCTTTGCCAACTTTTGACCATCTGAAAATCCACGCCCCTTCGAACTCGAACGGAAGTGATGAATGAAGGCCGGCAATTCTTCTGGCTCTCCCGAGAAGGACCGCAACTCCTTTGCCAGAGATGGTCGTGTGACAAACTCTTTAAAGTCTGCTGTATCCATGTTCGAGGCCGGTTGGTGAGTGGTGCGGATGACACCAGTTAGAGCTTCCGCCACCAACATAACTGTGTCTGCATTGGCTGGATCACGGGCCTTGGCTGATCTTTCCTCCACTGGCGCAATACCATCACATTGAGAGACCTCAAAACACTCCATCCTGTGCAACTGCTCTTGGTACGCATGCTCCTTTACTGCAAACTCTCGTGCTTGGACTTCAAGCTGCCATCGAAAATCCAGAGCCTTGCCATCGCCAACCTGCACCGTGGCTGCTCTTGGCCAACGATGCAACTGAGGAATACTAGTAGCCTTAACGAAACACAAGCAGTCGCCAAGTTGCCTCCAGCGTGCCCTCGAAATCTGGGAGCGTACCACCTGAGGAGCGCCAACCTGAAAACCAGTACGACCGTTCCCCGAAACAATTGCATGATCCATGGCGCCAGCGGCATTCACACTGCTCCCAACACTGCCGGCGATCCTCACGGTCGGGCGCCAAAACCTACCACAGAAGCGACGGGCGAACCCAGATGCACAGCTCCGCCGTCGACGGCATCCAATCCAATCTGCTCCTGACTCCCAACGTCTGAGCCTTGGCCTTGGCTTCCACCGTTGGAGCTGGTTCCCGATAAAGATGCAGGTTGGCCAGCACTTGTGGTGCCGAAACCACTACCAACGCTGTCGCCATGCACACTTCCAAATGGCGATGGAGGCTGAATCAGCCAGATTAGATCGGCGGCTGCTCCACCTGGTGCCCCACTGCTGCAAGCCATTCGGGTATTCAACAAGAGCCAGCGGACGACGAGGCTGTCGAGAACTCGGAGGCGTTTATTTTGGCCTGCTGGAAGGCAAGACGCGCTGCCACGAGGTCCTTCTCAACCTCAATTTTCCGCCTCTCAAGGGCTGCCATGGCTTCCTTCGCCTCCAGTTGCGCCTGTAATAGCTTCCGTTCTTTCCGTGACGAGGCTCGAGATCTCACATCACCGTGATCACTCCCGAGCTGGCTCTTCCGTTGCTGCATGCCAATCCTTGTAAACGCCTCCTGGCTCGGAAAAGGCCCAATCTCCATACCGATCCGGCCTTCTTCTGGCACGTTGGCTTCGTCGAGGAACTATCTCGCTACGAACCCGTTGAACTACAGCTTCCTTAGGACTTGCCATCCGGCTCGAAGGACCAAATGTTACTATGACAAAAACTCGGAACACCACACTTCAAGCCGTAGCTTCTTCCAGAGGACTGTATCTCTTTTTTATGCTATTGACAGCTTAAATAGATTTTATCAGGTGAGAGAGGAAATACAAGAAGGAATCACGTGAAAGAATGGACGGAAGCATGTGGAAGAAAAGAGGAAACCATGTGGAAGAAAACAGATGAAAAATATAAATCAGCCGCGGACTTGTTTACTTTACAGACTTGCACATCGGCTGGTCCTGGGATTCTCCCTTTCATACATCCTTAGCGTTTCGCACCCGAGGTCAATCCGAGTGTTGACAATTGTTTTTTTCCCATGCCTAGATGCGAGAGCATTAATGTCAATGAACCGCCTGCGATCTGTCGTTCCAGTGCGGAAAACAGTCTACTTGGGAGGAAGAAGCTGTAGCAGCATGTCAAAACAGCAACATCAGTATAGGCAGACTGGACGACGACGCTTCTAAAACCACTTTCCACAGCATGTGTCGGATGCAAAATAAGCCTCTTGTTGCCTTCCTCGTGAGTGCACTCCAACTCAGGGGCCCGTCGATGACTAAAAGAGACACCATCATAGCTGGTCATAATTCGTTACACGCAGCACCCAGTCCTGTAAGCGTGGTGCATAAGTCGCTGCATTTCCTGTCCATTCAGGCAACAGAAAAGAAACCAATGCTGTTATGTTAAGGGCAGTAGAGAGAATTTTTTTCCATTGACTCAGGCGCTTCTGCGATGCAGATGTGATCTCCACCAAGACGCTGCCAGATGCAGAACGCTTTGAACGTTCACCAGCCTTGATGCTGAAAAGAATCGAAAGCACGCTCCTTGGCTTGACATGTGGCATCCTTCTCTTCAGCGTCTGACGAAGGGCACATGGGGAGACATACGAGAGAAACAAGACTTATGGTTGAGAATATCCTTTTCCCAGAGGTCCTGACCTTCAATCTCGAGCAATACACGCTCGTCCTGGCGAATCTGCGCCGCATTGCAGAGGGTCGTCGGAGTTGAGTTCCATTCACAACGACTCAGTTCTTCCAACAACCACCTTCGTCTCTTGGCATCCTGGCAAATTTTGCATTTGGACGGGTCCGTCCGGGGGAGTGAGCTCTTCGCTCGTAGCGATTTCCGTGGCAATGAAGACAGCACACTGGCGTGACCATCATGACACTGGGAAAAGGCAAAAGCGCCGGCTCTCCTCAGTTTCTGTGCTATTGTTAATCCTTGAAAGACTTCGCCTGTACTAAGGAACCTCGGCCGACGCAAAACAAAGGAACATTTTCCGAATTTCGCCCGTGCAGAAGACCATTCTGTCATCCCTTTCGACAGTACACAGCTATTGGTGTATCTAGCAAGAATTATAGTGCTTTTATCCATAAAAACACATGCTAAATTGCCGATCACAGAAGAACGTCCTCGTTCGTCAACTTTGGACACGCTTTTCATCTAGCAAGATCTACAATCTGTTTCGTCCTGTCCTTGCCTCCCATTATCAGCCAAAAAATTTGTTAGTACCCTCAGTGTGAGAGGATTTTAAAATAAGTCCGTTGTCCAGTCGCTATACTGGAAGGCATGTGGGGAGCAAAATTGCAGCTGGCCCGTTCGTTTGCATCGGGAGTCCACTCAACCATATTTGGGTGTAAAAGAGTTACATTTGAACCGATCGCGTACGCCCGTTGCATTCGCCGGCTGATGATCGACTGGTAGATGCTCACGTTCTTTTCCGGATGATTTTGCGGCGAGGCTTCCGCGCGAAAAGAACATGGACGTGCATGCGTAAATTGCAATCACATGAGGCCTAACATCGCTCGTGTTTTTCGGCGGTCTGACCATGTTTAGAAAATGTTGCACTTCAGCCCAGGAACGTTCGACTGAACATCGCAGTACCACACGATCGATGCTTTTTTCCTTTGTCTTTTTTTTAATGATGTAGTCTAAGGAGGGGGTGGTATTGAATGTGCGAAGACGTGGACGTTTTCCTTTTTTTTTTAACTATATAGGTGCGTTGTAGGTGTGTGCCGTGGTGATTGCCGATGAAGTGAAGATGCGATGCGAGGGTGTAGGCTTTATTCTTTTCTTTTTTTTCTTTCATTTTTTGAATACCGTTCGTTAAGAAATGGGAGGGCATTGTGACGAAGGGGGACAGCGGTGGCTTTCGATGCGCACGCCCCTTGTTGCTGTCATACTTAAACGTTGCTATTGTACTCGGCGGCGTTAATCGACCCGGCGCCATTTTGCGAACTCTCCGAGTACATTGTATGCGAGTCAGCCGTGATGCAAGACGATTGCGCACAAACAGCTGTTGGTGGAAATTGGCCATGATGAAAGTTGAGGCTTGCCCGCAGGGCTAGCTAGCCGGAAAGAGCTTTCTGCAGCGAGTAGGACATCATACAGTGTGGCTAGCTTGCATCGCAATGGAAGCTCGGCAATCAGACAGTGAAGAAGCCTCGCCAGATACGCGCCTTGGGAGCTGCAGGTTGCAACGATTTTCTTTCCTTTTTTTTTTAGCTCGATCGCCACTCACTTCAATAGTACAATTTTTTACCTCACTGCTCTGCTTTCTCATGACTTTTTTTCCTTTTTTTTAATACTTGATCGATACTCGCTTCAGGAAAACACTTCTTTCTCCCCACTGGTCTACTTTCTGGTTTTTTGGGGGTCCCAAGATCAAGAAAAACGCCTCAAATTTCCTTAGGTGTACCTTGAAAACACCTCCGAAGGAAAACATCTCCATGACGTGCTCCTGGTACCTGTCTCAAGGCTTGCCGATCTGCTTGTAGTAGCACTACAGTAACGCATCAACATGTGCAGAGCCATGGTACTGCTTCATGGCGTGGTCGGTAGCGCCACCCAAGTGTTCTTTTGTTGGCCTTAGTCCATCACACCACAACCGGCACCTTAGATTGCTCGACAGCTCAGTGGACAAAGTGGTCGGGATCACTGTTGGGAAGAGAAAAAGACGATTTAATAACCGATCTTGAGACAAAAATGTTAAAGTTCCAAAAAGGACAAGAAGACCACCCATTGCATGAACACCAGATATTAACATCAGATATTGACTTGAGCAAGGTTTTCTTCCCTTGTCTTCAGAAGTATACAGGGACTGAATGAGCAAAAAGGAGCTGCCAACACCATTTATGTACTTCAGGCGTGAAACACAGCAAGCAACAGCTACCAATGCATGATAACCGCTACAGGTGACAAAATTAGGTGCTAAAACTACAAGAAACCATTATGACAACCCCAGGTAGGGGTGACCCCTCAGCCACCGGGGTGACCCCTTGGTCCAATATCCTGGCAAACATCGTGTTCTTGCTCACCGAGCGCTTCGGATTTGTTCTCCATCCTGCATGGTCTGACAATGAGCTGCAAAACCTGTTGCAGATCTTCCTGCGCAATCGCTATCCAGGCAGTGTGCTCGACACCCACATCTCGGTCCATTGCCCTCGCTTTATCGGCCCAGGAAAGTGCCCATTGGTTATTCACCTTCCTTGGCTAGGCCACAACATCGCCACCAGCTTTGAGAGGAGAATTCGAACTACCCTATGCCCTGTCTGCTCTGCGGCGACGGTGAGGCTTGCATGTGCACCCAATCATGCCTTTGGCTTCCAAAGGATAGATTACCCACCCCACTTTTGAGTAAGGTAATATACACATTCGAATGCCGATAGTGTTCCAGTGGGTATGTGGGTAGAACATCCCAACACCTCATTGACCGCATCGAACAACACGTGCCACGTTATCTCTTGCCATTCTCAAAAAGACAGCCACGCAAACCAGATAGGAAATACAATTTCGCTATCTCACGTCATCTGGCCGAAAATGAATATTGCCCGCAAGCCTACTCTGATGCTGATTTCCCGATTCTGGCGAGATCGAGGTTCAGTCACAAGTCTTGGAAGCAGCACACATCTTTACGATGAAGCTGTGTTATGTCTGCAAAAGTCCTTTGTCACGCCACTGCAGATTTTCACGGAGAAGAAGAATGTCATGTCCTCCAGTTGGCATCCTACCTAGAGTTGTCATGATGCTTTCTTGTAGTTTTAGCAACGAATTTGTCCCCTTTAGCGCTTATCACACATTGGTAGCTGTTGCTTGCTGTGTTTCACCCCTGAAGTACATAAATAGTGTTGGCAGCTCCCTTTTGCTCATTCAGTCCCCGTAGACTTCTGAAGATAAGGGTAGAAAACCTGGTTCAGGTCAATATCTAGTGTTAATGTCTGGTGTTCATGCAATTGGTGGTCTTCTTGTCTTTTTCTGACTTTTAAAGGGGCCCTATCATGGTCACCTGACCCCGCGCACGTGCGTCACTATTTGTGCAAATGCCCCGCGGTATGCCACGTGGTTCGGGACCAGCCGACGTCGAAGCGAGGTTCCCGCTGCAGACCCGCAGGCCAACGCTCCTAGTCCATACCTACAGCACGACTTTTAGCGGGACGGCGGAGTGCTCAGTGCCTCACATGCTGGCGGCGGTCGACAGCTAGTGCCAAGATTTTCCCTTTCATCAGTCGGTTCGTTGAAGATTTTGTGCTGACGTCCGGATAATTATTGGAACAGAAAGATATTCAGGAGCACTTCACAGAGGTGTTTTCAAGGTACACCTCTCCTCAGTTAGGAAACTTGAGGTGTTTTCTTCATGTTCGGACCCCCCAAAACCAGAAAGTAGATGAAAGGAGAAAGGGGTGTTATCCTAAAGTGGGCTGTAACTGAGTTAAAAAAAGAAAAGAAAAGGTCATCAAAAAGCAGAGCAGTGAAGAAAAACTGTTTTCTTGAAATGAGTGGTGATCGAGTGGGAAAAACGGTCGTCAAGCGGAGCGGTGAAAAAAGTCACTACAGAGATGATCAGTTGGGAAGAGGAGGTGTTTTCCCAACATTGCTGCCAGTTAGGAAAATGAGTTGTTTTCCCTGCTTTGTTGCCAGTTAGGAAAAGAAACCACCTTTGTTGTATGTTGTATCCCCATGAAATGCCCTTGGATGTTACTACTGCCTCAGTCAACATAACCGGCCCTAGATACATGTATATGACAGGCATTGCTCACTTATCCTACACTAGACTTCATTTCACATGCATCTGCGCACTCAACAAAGCGGTCTTCATGACATGCAATTGTTTTTCCTTTTTTTTTCTTTCTTTTTCTTACAAGCGGTGTTCACTAAGACTTAATTGTAAGTGCAACCATCCACCACAAAGAAAGAAAGAAAGGGAAAGAAATTAAAATAAAAAGAGAAAGAAAAGAAAAGAAAAACAATAGAAGCAGCTTTTCAAATTCAAGACATGCAATTGGACATTTTTTACTCTTCATATGAAAACTATGACTTTGAAAAGCACACACCTAGACGAGGCTTTCGTTTTGTAAGCAGCTGTCCATCACGTTCAGTATCTACCCTGACATTACTTGCATGGTCAGCATTGCACTTCTGTCCCATTGGCAGTAGTGCTCCACAACTGTCAGCTGATGCGGACAAGAATGTGGGTGTGTGTGCATGCGTGTGTGTTTCAAAAATTGATGCAAAGCATGATCATTAAACCAGACGGAAAGATGAAATGCAATTCCGTTGTCATGATCAGTGACCAAATGTTTAATAGCAACAGAAGACATGTGTGTGAGAGAGAGAGAGAGAGAAAGTGTGAAAGTGTGAGTGTGTGAGAGAGACAGACAGAAGGTCAGACAGACAGAGTGACAGCCTGACTGACTGCCTGCCTGATCTACACACAGACAGACAGAGTATGTGTGTGAGAGAGAAAAAGAGAGAGAGAGAGAGAGATAAAGAGAGAAAGAGAGAGAGAGAGAGAGAGAGAGAGAGAGGGAGAGACAGAAAGAGAGAGAGAGAAAGCGGGCAGGAACATCGCACACTGAAGACAACCAAACCACTGTTCTTCAGCATTCGATAAAAGGAGATTCTATCAGCCAGGAAGAGTCCATCACCCTCCTCGTCGTCGTCAATGTCAGTCAATACGTCCACCGCAAGCTCTTCCAGCTCAGATCTCCAGCTGAAGAGTCAGAACTGGACGGAGTTCGGGTATATCCAATTCAAACGTCAAATGCTGAGAAGGACATGCAACTTCGAAGCAAGAACGGCCGGGTAGCATCGGAGGAGCAGGAAGGGATAACTGAAGGAAGACTTCGGCATGGCAGTTAAAGCAAAGAGCCTGCGGAGGTCAAGGGAAAATGCCTTGCCTTCCTGCCTCTTCTCACTCCTGTTCTACATCTATCAGAGTCGACAAACTTCTCGACGCTTCCAAATTCGCCTGATATCATCGATTGTCGAAGGAAACCGGGCACCGCAGCACAAGAAGGCTTTCAGCTTCGCTGATCCTGGGACACTTTCGCGGAATTTATTTTTCCAAAGAAAAACAAACGACCACTTTGCACAAGTTCAAGGAAAAAGAGTTCTACCAATTTCGGGGGCACCTGGCTGAAGGTTCCCAAGATCCAAAACGATGAAAGAAGTGGCCATTGCTGCAATTTCTCCGCGAAAAGAAATAAACCTCGTACCCAGTTGTCCCCGTGACGGTGTAACTTCCAGAAATGGATTAGAGAGAACAATGGACTAACGTCTAACCCTGAAGGACACCAGAAAAAAATAGGAGAAGGAGAGGAAAGCTGACCATCCGCTCCTGTCAGAATGGAGCAGCCCGATAGGGAGGAGGTGATCCATTGGAGGAAGTCCTTATGACAGCAATGCTGCGATATTGCTCCACTGGCAAACTCACTGTGGTCCACTCGATCGAAACGCCTTGGATATTCAGGAAAAGAACGTGAGCAGCACGACCTGCATCTAGTGCCTGGTGCCAATCATCGAGGACAGACGGGAGCTGTGATACGGTGGCGGCTAGGTAGAAATCCAAGTTGAAATTCTGGGATCGGATGTCGTTGTGAGCTAAACAAGGATCAAACAGCTGCTTCTTCAGAGATAAATTAAGGACATGGCAGAGCTGAGAAGCGATGAGAGCAGCACTTTCGGAAGCCAGTTGGATAACCTATCAAGACCACAAACCGTCCAGTGGTTCAAGCTCTTAAGTGAAGAAAGCACACACTCTCTCTCACTGTGACATCATGAATACGTATGGCAGCTTCTATTTGCCAAGGGTAGTATAAGTTTTAACGGCGGTACACGTTTACAAAGAAGCAGCAAACGATAGCGACAAACGGGGTAGCTTGGAGCTGAGCGGCTTGAAAACTGAATACTCTACTTTCAGCAGTCCTTTCTTCAACAGATGTTCCTCAACGCTTCCTTGCTCCACCGTCGTAGTGAAATGTTGGTGTCAGTTCATTTTTAGAGTGATTGCGCAAAGGCTGTGCTGGTAGGACAAGCATTCCTGATGTAGTAGCCTATGTGTTTCATTTCTCCGCCAGTCAAAAGCACAGAAGATCCTTCAGATACAATAATTCCAACGCATCAAGTAACTTACAAAAACATCCCGAGAAGCTGCGCTCCTCTGTCTAGAAGTTCAGAAAATCGTTCAGATACAATTGCAACGCAGCAAACCCATGTAGGAGGGTTTTGTTTGAAACATTCTTTCGGCTTTGTGTCTCATGCTGTTTGTTACTTATGAGCAGGAGCTACTGAGTTGACTTGAACTCTTCCAGGCGGAAGGGGAAATCTCATGTTTTTAAGGACCCTTAGAGCAAATGGACCACATCCTTAGTTCCGTCTATAATTTTTTATGAAAGTAAGTAGCAGGCCAATTTTGGCAGGCTTTGATTGGCAAACAAAACAGTCAGCTCTAGAAAGGTTGACTATCATAGTTAAACCTCGGCGATGCTTCGCCTTGCGAAGCGCTACCCAGCTCTTTAGAACAACTTTCGTGACTGACGGCTCTTCATTTAAGCCTTAACAAGAAAACACAGTATTGAGTCTGTAGAGTAAATAACTGTTGTTTATAATGAAGGGGTACCCACCCTTAAGTGAAGAAAACACACTGTCCGTTCATGTTTTCGTGAATACGTATTGTAAATTTTTTTCTGGCAAGGGTAGTATCGTGGTGTCAAGGTGTGAAACAAATGATTTTGGGTATGCCATTTTTTCACTCTGCATGACACATTTTTGGCTGTTCTTTCTTTTCTACTCGATACTGAGGTACCCGTAATATTGGATCTGAAAATGCTGCTTTTAGTCTCTGGCATTTCATGGCAGTTTTATTGTCGAAAAATGGTGGCAAAATCACGACCTTAAGAGGGGATAGAAGATATCAACTGGTCAAAGAGAAGAGAACAGAACCTATTTTTTTTACCATCACCTTGATCAGCCTTGCTGCGGAAAACGACTTTCCGGCCGGAACCTATTACTGACTCGACCGTGCCACGGTTGCCAGGTATTTACTGAATGTACTGTCTGAGAGTGAGTGTCATGAGAGTGCAGATAATGCGAAAGCGAGTTTCAGATTGAGCACGACGGCCGCGCCCGCGCCGCCATGCAGTCGGCTAGATCGACTCTTCTTTGTGAAATAAGAGCGACTTGTAGCAGGGTAAGAATGGCTGTGTTTTTCAGTTGCAGCTTCGCTCGCGCAGCAGTCCGGTTGTACACTTTAGAGAATAAGGGCAAAGGGCGCACCATGACATTCGATGGGAAAGAAAAGAGCTGAACGCAATTCCCCGAGCTCTTCGCAATCACTTCGACGGAGCTGACCGCGAACCCGCACCTTTCGCATTATCACGGAAGCAGCGGAATACACCTGTCAGCTCCAGCGCTGGTGAAGACCCTGGAAAAGAAGAAAAAAGAGATGTGTGAGAATGGAGATTGAAGAAGGTTGAAGGACTTTTTGGATCTCGCTCTCATGATCAACTCAAAGAAGGTTAAGAACAGCAGTTAAATGTTGTTAAATTTGGAAGACGTTTCGGCGTCAACGCCATGAACTGATGATGGCGTTGAC
>JAOWAR010191624.1:0-15510 GCA_028571005.1 Clathrina lutea | reverse complement strand
AATTTTGCAGAGTACTTCTTGGAAGGATTGTCAATATAATTGAGAGCCTAAAGCCAAACAAACATGATGCCTTCTGTAAGCCAAAGTGAATTCTTTTTGTGTTATATGATTTTTTTCTCCTATCCTTGCAACTTCTGAACAAAGGCTAAAGAGGGGTTGGGGTGGCAAATGCCTATTAGCCATTCCCAATCACTTCAAACTGCCTGCTGTTGTGGCTTGTGGTGTGATCTTCTACAAGTCATTTGGTGGAGTAGCCTCGAAGAAGCCCAAAAATAGATCAGCAGCTTTGGTCCACCCATGAACTAGAAACTGATCCACATCTGGCATCACCGTTGAAGAGATCAGTTCAATTGACAACTCTGCATGTCTTCTGTGGGTTACGACCACAAAAAAGAGATTTTGACGAGTGAGTCCAGGACAAGCTTGAAGTTGCTATGGAAACTATGGATGTGAAGGCATTTTATTAAGATTTGTTATTTGTAACCATGAAAAAGTGAGAGAAAATTCAGAAAGGTTCAACGGCTCATCTCAAGTTTCAAGTGTTCTCTGGGTTACACCATGAAAAGTAGGCGGGGCACTATTTGCCCCTCCCTACCCCACAGGACTGACTCTAGGGAGGGTTAAAATCAACCTACTAAATCTGGATCTGCGACTGCCAAGGGCGGATCAAAGCCTAGGCAACAGTTGCGGAGGCGGAACTTGATGTTCAGCCGGTTTCTGCACAAGATGCTGCCCGGATCCCCTTGACAGCCATCCCTCACAAGTAGAATCTTCAGAACACCCTCAGAGCCTGGAATACCTGCCAGGAAAATTCGTCGCAGGGGCTGGTTGGCACCTAAGACAATTGACCTGCCAGGTAGCAGTTCATGATTGGCTATACCTGAGACCACAGTTTTGTTCGGGGACTTTACCTACAGAGGTAATCAATGGAGAATATAACAGGAAAAAAATTAATATTGGAAATTCACTTTCAATTGACCTTTTATGTTCATGCTTTCGCAGCATAATATTCACACAAGCCTCTGAGTACCCTCACATTTGCATGTGTCTTTATCTACAGCATATCTCTCCGTCATATCACTGCTTTTAAGGAAAAAATGGACTGACAACAAACTGAAGCACCGAAGACAGAGTACAAAGCATTCCGCAAGGCCTAGGACACCGGGACAAACAATTGGCACAAGCATCGATCTAACTATGATCAATGTGCTCTGCGGGTTTGTGTTATTGTGTTTATGTTTGTGTGTGTGTGTGTTTGTATTTGTGTGTGTTTTAGTGTATTTCTGTATGTTTGTGTATGTATATGGTGTGTTTATGTGTGTGTGTGTGTGTGTGTGTGTGTGTGTGTGTGTGTGTGTGTGTGTGTGTGGTGTGTATTTTGCGTGTGTGTATGTTTGTTTGTGAAGCCCTTGAAAAGTTTGGTATAGTGAACGTGGTAAAGAGAAAAAGAGATGTCAAAGTCAATTTTGCAATAGTCATTAAGAAAGTGAAGTGTTCTCTCCGCTCTGCTGAGAAACTATTTATTTTTAGCTTCCAGCCCCTGGGCTACTCATTTGGCTTTCTGTGAATATTTCTGAAATTTGAATTTAATCAATCTGAATTTTTGAACGAAGTACAATTTAACGCAAAATCTTCCCATGTCTCTTTGCAATCACGGAGAGGTATGCAGAGGCAAGGTGTTTCCAACATGCCTACCCGTTAGATAAATAATATCTGTACTATGAAAAAGCTTCAATAAACACAATCCACTTGGCTTGCACTTCGATACATTTTTGGCATAATTGTTATTATATTATCATCCCATTACCATGAGATGCAGTGATGCTGTGCACTCATTCAGCATTTCCTCCGTGACTAGCAAATCCAAACTGAAGTCTTCACCTGGTACAGGATGGATTGTGAGCTCTGACAAGTCTCCTCTGTTCCCTTCTTCATTTTCTCCACAAAGTGAATCAGCAAGCTTTTTCAGAACGGTCTTCTCTTTTGATAATAGTTTCGGCCGGCAATGTTGATTGATGAAAGTCCTGAGGTCGTACAGGGCATGAGAAGCATTGACAAACCTGGAAGAACGCCTGAGATTGATGGTGATTCAGTAGATGATGCTGATGCGAGTTTTGGAAGATGGCAGTCAGACGCATGTGCGTTCTCCAACATTGCCCTGTATGGCCAAACACAAATCATGTCTGGACATCGTAAAATATAAGAATGGACATCCTTGAGAGAGATCATGTAGATCTGGATTATCAAACAGAGTGGCTGATAGGAGCACAAGTGATGGGTTGGTCTTCAAGTGTGCGCAAGTGACTTTCATGTTCCACGGGTGACAACGTCCTAATGACCCATTTCGACAGACAATCTGGTATTCGAGCAGATCTTGAGTGCAGTAGCTTAAAAGACCGAGTCATTGCTGCTTGTGTGTGTGTGTGTGTGTGTGTGTGTGTGTCAAAAATGACAGGCTTTCAGCCATTCACTCAACCCTGGACAGCTGTTTCTGCCTCGTTAGGCGTCACAAGCAAGGTATAGAGTAGGAATGGAGAAACTGCACCGCCCGAACACTTTATAGCAAAGTGCCCAGTGCCACACTTGTGGGTCGCAAGCCAGCATGGGAACCACACGAGCCTGTGAAGAAACCATAGCAATAAGCATATAAGTGTCACGTTGACCATGAGAACCACATTGGCCATGCAGTAAATACGGCCGCAAGCGGCCACAAGCCCGGCAAAGCTCTTGCCTATTGTCAGGGACCGGGGAAACGGCAGTCCAACTGACTCCAAGAACCCCGTGTGTCAAAAATGACGGGCTCTCAGCCATTCACTCAACCCTGTGTGTTTGTTTGTTTGTGTGTGTGTGTGTGTGTGTGTGTGAGTGAGTGTAGTATGTGTGCGTGTGTGTGTGTGTGTGCGTGTGTGTATGTTTGTGAGTGTGTGTGTGTGAGTGTGTCTGTGTGAGTGTGAGTGTGTGTGAGTGTGTGTGTGTGTATGTGAATGTGTGTGTGCTTGTGTGGGAATGTGTGTTTGTGTGTGTGAGTTTGTGTGTGTGAGTGTGTGTATGTGAGTGTGTGTGTGTGTGAGTGTGTGTGTGTGTGGGTGTGTGTGTGTGTGTTTGTGTATGTGTGCATGCATGCGTGTACATGCACACACAACATAGGCATGCTCTCGCACAAAAATGCCATTTTCTTGACACTTGAGCAATCAAGACTGAGAGCGAAAGTTTCCTTTTGTGGCTCGATGTTCTCTCGATGTTCTCTCCAACGTTCTTGTGCTGCACAGCCATAAAATACTTACTCATTCCGGGCCCTCAGCGCCCATTCCACACCTTCATCGTTCGTGCAGCTTTTCCAGAAGTACCAAACTCTCCCTCCAACAATTTTGTAGCAGCTGGTCGTGACACCCCTGAGAAAGATCCAAGCTGGTTGAGTAGCCACAAACACCTTGAGTATGACAATCATTTTCAGCGTCTTACTGTAGCAAATATCAGGCACTGTGGAACCAGGCTTGTGATGTTATGCCAGAATGTTCCTACTGAGCCACGCTCCTTCTGTCTCGGTGTCACAAATTCGGAATGATTTGAATTCTTCAGGGGCGTTTAAAGACCATGATAAGGAGGGCAGACAGATTGGTGGCGGATGGTATTTGGTCCAAGAAGCTCAGATAAGTATTGGATGGTCTTGTGAAGGTCCTGACAGTTTTCCCACCCAGTTTTAATGTATATAGCAGCAATTTTCAACTTATGGTCCAATGCCCAGTTCACATCTTGGGGTGATTCCATCTGAAGCCGATAGTTATGTAAAAGTAAAATTCAGAGTTAAACATCCATAGACCTATTTACACAATCACATGACTGAAGTAACTTAGCTGAGTGGTTTAATGATATTGGGCGTGTTTGAGTGAGCAATGATGAATGATTAGACAAGCACTAAGGCAAGAAAACTTCTGCTAAGTGGAGGTCAAATCGATCTGAATTCTTTTTTGTCATCAGGAGGCGGTAAAACAAGTCAAATGGAGAAAGAGAAAAGCTAGTTGAATTTGATGGTAATTGCTTTCGTGCAAGAAGTTGCTCCTCGCAAAAATAATTATGACCTTAACCTTAATTCAGCGATTATTGCTGAAAACATGCAGTTTAGAACATTTCTGGTCGAACTCCATTCATCTTTGCTCGTTTCTTTTGACGTGGATGCCACACTGGTCTGTCTTTGCGTTTTCTTTGGTTTTGAAAAGTTTCAATGTCGGAATGATCATTAATTTTGCTTAACTACAGGAGACTTGCCTTCCTTGTCTCTATGTTTGACAGATTTGGCATGAGAAAGGGGCAGTATTGATTATTGAATCCACCAATTACAAGAGAAATGGAAGTAGACCATGTGCAAAAAACCCTCAGCATTTTCCACACCTCGGTTTCCAACCAAAGTCGGTCCAGCCTGCTCATAAGAGGGATAAAGAGTAAATGATTTCGGCTATACTTTCCACTTTTCCTGATAGGTTCATATTAGGCATGATAAATAGGAAATACCTCACCAACTGACAGCGCAAGAATTGATAGGTTGAGACTTGAGGGGAAGTGCTAGTGTGTCAGTTAATGCTGAGACCACACTGTGTATGGATCAGGTAACTCTAGGCAGAGCAGATTAAGAGCAGGAAACCAGTCACAGTGTCATCTTCACATCTGTAGAGGGCAGGAAGAAGGTGCTGTGTTTCCCTTGCTTCGTCAATTTTCATGCTGAGTCGGAGGTCATCCAGGCACAACATCATAACATCATAATATCAAGCTCAAACTTGGGCTACTATCAGCTTCCCCAACTTTTGGTGGCCTGAGATGCCCAACTAAGAAGGCCGCTCTTCTGTAGTTTACAAAGGCACCTGCACTCTCTCCATGATGCCTATGTCAGTATGACGGACATGAACTCTACACTGTTGGTGACATGTTTCTTTTTGTCACTAGCACTAGCTATCGCTCAGAAAAGTGCCCACAGGACAGACCTCGCTGTGCGTCACAAGATCCACAATTTTGACGGGAAGTATACTCTAGGTTCTCCCTTCACCTTCCCATTCAAAGGTCAACTTGGTGTGCTGTATCATGATCAACATGTCTGCTGACTGAAAGTCTCTACACACCACATGCATATGGTTCATCGAACAAACCTTTCCAAATTCTTGCTTTACCAAGCTTTTCTAGGATTAATTGTCATGCATCGTGCTTGACATGTCTCCAGAAGAGGGTGAACTTGCTTGATATTTTCTTATGTCCAGGAATCATCTATTTCGAAAGTCATTCAACGACATGCCGTCTGTGACGTGAAGGGCGATGAAAACTTTCAAGCCTACCTTTTGAAGGTCACGTACATGCTAACTGTCCGGTCTTCCCCCGCTACTACGAACTTCCAGACTGCGAACTCCCGTGTGGACGAGATAGCCTGACCTTGAAACTGCGCCACTGCCCATCCTTTGAGGATGACGTGATGGTACGTAAGGGATATTCAGGTGACTTCCGTCTGTGAGGCGATTGGTAACGCAGGTTTGACTCCCGGTCTCGGCGCGGAGTGTGAGCTTCGTTAAATTTTCTTCGATCAATGTATTTCCTCCGTGCGGTCACATCTCTTCTTTCCAATCATGTTGAATTAGTTGGAAGAGGGGAAAAATTGCTTCTGCTAGGGACTTGTTCTAAGAGGTAGCTTCCTGCGCTTGGTATTGCGAACCAAGAGTAGCCACTTAAACTCGTTTTTATCCCGGGAAAGCTCATGACTGACCAGCAGCTGTTTTCCTTATCCGATAAATCCACCTACCCTGCGTAAAGCAGTCTGTTCTAACCAGCATCCATGGCTGAGCAGATAATCAGTGGTGTAAACCCATCGGAAAACGTAATCTCTCCTGGCCATGAGTGTGGGCTCGACTGATTGCTCAGTCAATCAGGTGGCCATTGGTGACAGAAGATCACTGGATGTTCATCAGGCAAGGGCTGAACAGGTCCTTCTCATCCGTCCATCTGTCAGGCCAGAAAATCATGCAGGATAGCGCGACTTTATAGTGATTCGCAAAAGCTGAATTGAACTTTGGCGGGATCAGTGGTTTCATATTTTCGGCATTTCACAAATCTAACCGGCTTTCAAGGCTTCATTTGAGGCCCTGGTTTTAGTAAGTTTTACTTTCTTTTTTACATTTTTTGTTGAGGCCTTGGCTCGTTTCTGAAAGCGGTTTGTCAGAGCCTGACTGTATCTGTAATGCAGCTCCATGCACTGAATCGATATCCACTGGCCTTTTGAACGTGGCGTTTGCAAAGGATTAATATTGATATGAACACTGTCGTTCGCTAGTGGATATATCGCAACCCACTTGGCAGGGCAATACTCGGTGTAAAACGACGGAATGTGGAAATCCTCCCTCCTCCAAAAACTTAAACTCTGCTAATGGCACGTCAGTCTTATCACAGTTACCGTGCCTGAGTTGAATGTTATCCACGAGGTTGAATTTAACTGACAACCCGCGAATGTACAGGGGAACTGTAAGCTTCATCCATGACACCCCCAATTGTTTATGGCTAGAGGCCGAACATGCTGTGACAGTAAACTCCTGTGAAAATCAGCTAGTAATGCCTGCACCAACAAATTTATCTTATGCCATAGGGAAAGGAGAACAGAAGAAACATTGACTATGGCATTTTTTGTCTGCAGGAATTTCTCAGATGAGTCATTTACCTTCTTTGGCAAGAAAATCATTTACAAGGAAACAGACACTTCAGTAAACAGAACAGAGTGAGGTTTGGACTTTCCCTCCCAGGCTATTTGGCTCTAGGAATCCCAGGGGGGAGGGGGCTCTTTGAGTCCCCCACTATATTTCTGTTTGTCTGGAAGTGAAGGAAGGTAACACTTTGCATGAATTTAAGTCAAGATTAGAGGAACAAAATGCTAGACTTAGAAAGTGCAGATCCCGTCTGCAGGAAGAATTTTACATAGTTGAAAAGTCAATTCGATGCTTCAGGTGGCTCGCATTCCTGTCACTGATAACAGTAAGATACACTTCTACCGAACAAGATTAAATGTTTGCAAGAAAATGCTGTCTTCTGGAAGCAGGATAATCTACGACTAACTAATTAACTGAGAATATGTAAATATTGAAGAAAAAGTTATCCAAAAACAGTGTTTACACGCAGTCTCCTCGATCATTACGCCTTGGACCGAGCGCCTTCTCACACTTGTTGCAAGCCATCTTCAATTTTGGCAGCTTGTCCTTTCCAGACTTGTAGCCTGGTGTTTCACTGACTCCTCGAAGCATGTAAGGCACCTGCCTAGGTCTGTGTCACGATCAGTCTGACCAGAATGCTGTGCCGCTGTAATTTGCGTAGTTTGTCCCAAAAGAAGCGACAACTTCACTCTCATTCTCCTTGGGAGGCCAACAACACGCCTTCGTTGGGCAAAGGGAAAGACCAGGCATTCAGCTAGATCCCACCCAGCTCCAAAGGAGTTAACTCATCTGCAGGTATGCCTAGCTTCATCGAAAGAATAGTGGAGGAGTCCACACGTATGGTGTCCACGATGTAGCGCAAGCAAACCCTAGTCCCCTTTGGTGACTTACTCTTCGTTGAGTACTTGCCGATTATCTGGTCAACAACATCTGTTCAACCTTTAGTAACATGAAACCACTAGAAGATGGCTGGTTTTCGTTTTCCATCATCCTTGGTAACGCTCAGAAGTGGCCTCACTGTTACGAGGATGAAAACATTTTCCTTCCCTTTGGCTGAGGGAACAACGTATGACGTGATAGTTATATCACCTCTCCTTTTCCTAGTACACTTTGCTGCAGAAGTCTTCCCTATCGCTGATGCTCTTGACTTCGTCTGGACTTCCGGTGTGGTTTGCTCAGAGAGTGCCCACGCAGGCGATGTTTTTTCTCCAGAAGCCACTTTGCAATATGTATCAATGTGTACAGGCAATCCATTGAAATGTTTCTACCTTGGACAGCCGAGGCCTTCTCCGATGATTGGACGAGCTCTTTGATGTAGTTCTGAGTCCCAGCAATGTAAAAAGGGATGGTAGTTTCTTTGGCTTGCCAGCATAAACGAGAGAGCGGTATGTGTAGCTCTGAAGAGCATCATTCAAGGACTTGCATAGCATTGCGTACTTAGCCGGCTTATCAGGGTTATCCTGTTTGAACCCGATTTGATTCCTCCCTGGGTATCGGGCTTGGTGTCAACAAGGGCTTCCTCTGGTTGCTTTGACAAAGTGTCATCAATCTTAAGGCTGGTAGATGCCAGGACCAACGTCATCATCTCCTCAGAAAAAATACAAGTCGAAAGCATCCCTCATCGTGCTGACTGACAGTGCTTCCCGGCTATGAAGCCCTCCAGGATTTCGGATAATGTCGCACTGCGATTGGCGCCCGTGGATATTGGCTTCATTTCTGTCCAGAAAATCTTCTCCACATTCCTCTTCTTTTTTGGGTCAAGGTACCCCGTGAGGGCTTTCCTGCTGTTGGCAAGGTCCATATCGTGAAAGTTTTCTGGTTAAAGGGCTTCATCGATCCCACTTGCTTTAGCTTTGGTGAGCAAGTAGGTGTTGATCTACCTGGCTGCATCTCACTGCATGAAACCAAAGAATGTCTCTTGCCCTCACTTTCAAGATCATCCTCTCTGCTGCAGAAGAAGTCCTCCTCTTCTAGCCCACCCACCCCCCAAAGTAAAGAGTTCATCAAGGTCATCGTTGGAGCTCTCATTACAAAGTAAACGAGCAGCTTCTTCTGCAGAGAACTGAATTCTTCTGCCTCTGGAAGCAGTAGCTGAAGCCATGAGGTAGCCTTCAGAGTGAAGCAACAAAGCAAGAAGTCCAACAAGAGTCCACCAATGTTCATAGAACAGTACAACAGCGCATGGTTCACTTAGCTGTAACAGTGAGACTGGCAGAGGGTTATGGTGGGAAGGCCCAACCTTTATGGGTACACACTTACGTTTCCACTTGTGGATGCTGGAATATTCTAGAACCTTCTGTGGAACCCCCAGGATCAGCCCAAATGAGACAAAATCAGGTGCAAATCTCTACTTTACTTTGTAAAACCAATGAACAGCAGTTGGCATAGATAAAAATACAGGTGCGCACACGGACTTTTGGAGTGGTTGCCATGGCGACAACAAAGTGTATGGCATTCTGAAAATGCTTAAAATCCAACCGAAATATGTACATAGGAAAAGTCCAGGACGCTGAGAAGTGCATTACCTGCGAAGCTCGCAACATACCACCATTTACAACTGGAAGGGGGAGTTAAAAGGACGAGAGAGATCAACTGGGAATCGAGCGAGAAGAAGGGAAGAATAGAAAGAGAGGTAGTCAGAATGCTGGTAACCGTAAACTCGACAGGTTGGTGAGTAAGGAGATAATGATATATATCTACTAGTATATATATGGAGAGAGAGAGAGAGAGAGAGAGAGAGAGAGATAGAGGAAGGGGAGTAGAACAAGGTCAGTTATCCGGAGAAAGGGGAGAACTGATTGCTCATGAAGGGGAAGAGATATCAATATACAAAGATCGCTACAATGAATAATGCCAGGACTGTCGTGGGCAAGCTATATAGAGCGAAGTCGTGTGGAGCTTTGTTGGAGAGAGACTTCACATTCCATACAGCTGCTCTCAAACAGTTCTTGAGAAAGAAGTTGAAACTACAGGGGGTTAGCGACCATGACGAAGGCAAGAGAAAATCACTGTGCCGAGTTCTCTGTCCAGCAGTTTAGGTCATGGCTCATGTCCTCCAGAAGAGCTTCTCTGTAGGAGGGTGCCTTGAGGACGGAGCTCTGAGCATGGAGAGACTGTCTGAGGACATAAGGATCCCCGGGAAAAACCCAGACAAAAACACAGCAGCCTAAACATTTCACAATAGGTACGAAGCCAGGTCTACTTCTACCGTTCTACCAGCTAGGTACACCACTAACACAAAATTGTAGAAGGTCCAGTGATCCTGTACGAGCAAGATGGTAAGGTATCCTATCAGACTGATGGTAGGAACGCTAAGTGTTTTCTTCCGCCACAGTTTACTCATCCTGATGGTAGGATGAGCGCTAAGTGTTATTTAGCGCCATAGTTAATACATCCTTTTGGTAGGATGCGCAGACCCAACACTGATTACGTATGGAGAATTTAATGCAAGTAATTGAAAGAGCCCAGCACCATTGATTTTCCTCAGTTTCTGGTATCATGTTACAACTTCACTTCACTAGTTAGCCATGCATTACATGCATTGAAGCAATTGAGCTGGCAACCCCGAACGGTGAAAATCAGCTCAATTCAAAATAGTTTGAAACTCTTTACATTTTCTGATTTGTGACATCACACCAGTTTGGTTAAGTGCTCAGAGTGTCATTGTGGAGCAGGGGTTGAAATATCTTTCGCCAGACTTCATCCAGATAAGATCCTACCTGCAGGATGAATGCAAACAGGCTGGAAATTGCATCAATAAGAAATAATTATTGCTAATTTTGAAAAAGAATCAGACACACATTGTGCAAAATGTAAGCTCAGGGAATAGAAGGATGCGCTGTTGCGTGCACACTTCTACCAGAAATATACTGCATTCAACTTTGAGACACTAACCTGCAAAGGATCGCGCGCATCTTTGTTTTCTTCAAAAGTTTGCAGAAATCTGGCCAGAAGCACCTGACAACTGCACAGCTTACACCGACAACCACAGGACCAAGGTAGAGCGGAAGGTACAACTTTTCGATCTTTGCGATCGCCATAAAATTGCCATCGTCTTGGTAGCTGGCAACTGCCAGCTGGAGAATGCAGATCACGTTCAGGTCCAGAAGAAGGTAGGTCTCAAAGTGGTTGTCGATGTCTTTGATCCACCACAAACGTGAGCTACGCTTGTATGGCCTGCAATAAAATTTGTGAGATGAAGAAGGTACAGGCATTGTAAACTTATCCACAGGTAGTGCATGAATGAGAAGCCATAGTATTTTGCCAGTGTGTCTCGCAAAACTAAACTTCAACAGCTGAGCTTTGCATTAATCATGTTATCCTCAGTGCATTTTTCTGAACTGTGCCAAAGTTACAGAGTATGCAACAGTTGAAGATTGCAACATTTCTTACGATCTTCATTGACTAGTGACTTTTCGAGGGTGTTATGTACCTGTTGAGGGACACCTGTAGTGTGCACCTGTTGGGTTACAGCCGTAGTGCGCACCTGTTGGGTTACAGCCGTAGTGCGCACCTGTTGGGTTACAGCCGTAGTGCGCACTTGTTGGGTTACACCCATAGTGCGCACCTGTTGGGTTACACCTGTCGTGGGCACCTGTTGGGCTACACCTGTAGCATGCACCTTGTTATAACCTTGTACTGTGCACCTTTTGCACCCCGCTATGATAAATGCGCTTGTTTATGATTTCAAGTTTAGTATTGTTGTTTTTTCGGCCAGAGCTGGTGACAATGCTTTGTGCTCTTGGTGATCTTGAAGATCTACAATAAAGACATGGTTGTTGAAATCAGTAACAAAAAGGATTAACATGAATAATTTGTGTATCAGACAAAACAAAAACCCCAAAATCCGCCCATGAAGGAGGTGTTCATATTTTGATGAAAATTTTAACACCTGCCGATGTGAAGTGAAAAACGGTGCAAAGCAGGGGAGCGCATTTCAAAGGAAATAAGCACATGCATCTTCAAAAGTAATTTGGGCCAGTCATTCAGGCTGGGGTAAGCTAGTACAACTTGATAGCTTTTCCCCTCCATCCCAAGTGTGGATAGCTTATAAATGACAAACTTCTGTTTCTTTTCACTTACCTAAATATAACGTGAGCAAGAAGGAGCAGAACCACAAGGAGCGCCATCACCATTGGCCTCAATTCTGTATCTGCCATTATCATGCTTACAAAAGGTATAGCCAGACGTCGAAGGAGATTGACAGACACCCACCAACGCCGGCCATCTTCATAGATATGCGTAGCTTCATCAAAAAGCCCTTTCAATCGTGGCCAGCCACTCGCTCCAGGCCAGGAAAAAATCACCAGTGGGATGACATTGATCACCAGCAGGAGGCAGATAGCAAATGATGCATACGGCAAGTGGCCCCTGCCGAAACATCTAAGGTGAGGTTCTTCAGTGAGAAGTAACTCATCTCCTACCTTTACACACGTCATAAGTCCGCAGGAAGTTGTGGCGGTTATTGCATAAGCATTGACCAGTACAAACCAGAGTGCATGGAATAGAGTTTTCCTGCGTTGTAAGAGGAGGAAGAGTTTGGAGCAAGCTGCAAAACGAGCACTGTACCAGACTAACTTTAAATGGAGGAGAAGGATCAATGGAGGCACAAGTAGAAGCAGCTGCAGCTGAAGCTTGTTGAGTGACTGATCATGTGGACAGAGAGCCCCAAGGCCTAACAAGATGCCATAAATGCTGGGATTGTGGGTAGATCCCGCTTGTGTGGTCTGTACGTAGTAAAGAGCCTTTGCAAAGAAAAGCAGAAGAAAGACAAATACCACAAAGCTTTCTTTATTTTGAAGTTACATGAAATTTGGAGTTACATTCACAGAGCAACATCTTGCAATTGTACTTGTTGGGCCTACATGGCAGTATAGTTCAGCCTCAAGTGATTACAAGCTGATTGATTATGGGTGATCTTGCTAACCGCATCATTCAGATATCTCAAAAGCAGGAAGAGCACATCCTCTTGGGCCTGGATAATTCCAGCTATAGAATCAAAGGAGATCAAGATTGTAATAGAGACTTGACGGAGAATTTTCCTGAACAGTACTTCTCAGGTACAGCCAAATTTGTAAGACTCATGCAAGATGAAGGACTTGCCGGCGATTGTTTACCAAGATTGAGGTGATTTTGTTTGAAGTAGAAGTTCACAGACAGCTAGGTCAGTGGCATAATTAGCAACGATGACCTGTACGTACAGGACAAAGAGCGAAAGTTACAGCACTGAACCGCGTCTCCCAAGTGTGCAAACACCTGTATGTGCGACTTACTTGTGCGAACAAAAGTGAGCTCTCCATTGTGGCGTTGATGCCTAAATTGAGGGCAAGCACGACCGCTAGGACTAGTGAGAAGGCAAGTGACAGCAAGAGAATAAAAACCACGAGTCTGACCTGTGGTTTCTTCGAGCAGTCAACGCATTCCTGCAGAGAAGAGGGAGATATAGAAGAAGAAATGGGAGAAACCGGGGAAGAACAAAAAATTACAAGACAATTGTAACATTCAGCTCAAAACAGCCCGCACTGGCCGCAGAGGCTGTGTCATCAATCTCTGGCAGGTCGCCAAAGACCACGAGTGACTTATCGTCCTTCCTCACATTCATTTCCATCTTCCTATTGACCAGCAAGAAAGCCAAACTCTTCCTCTGCCCACTCTGGCTCCGCTGTATGGTTAAACCTCGATCTAGTTTCTGCGCAGCTGTAATACAGCCCCACAGAATGCTTTATCATCATGCTTGAAGTAGCCACACCGAAGCTCCTTTCTTGGAAAGGCAAACGACAGGCATCGAGCATGTGATTCCCAAGCCACGTTGCCAATATAGAGAGGCTGTTGCCATGGTTTAACAGTTAAGGTAGCCATACTCTGCATTCCTCCCTTATAAGATTAGAACACTCTAACCAACCCTCTACAATTGACCCAGCTATGAGTTCATCAGTCTGTCATGTCATTGGTCTGGACTGACGCGTGCGAACGGTGCAACTCTAGTAGTGTGTCACTAACTGGTGCCGTTCCACTTCTGTCTTCGTGGGTTCTAGAGCACTCTCTTTCTCTCTCTCGTCATGGCTTCATCCGCTGGTACTGGTTTCGGTAACTCAGGAAACTGAATCGACTCTTGTTGTTGCACCGTCTGCTCTTCTTACCCTCTTCTTTCTCTGGCCGGCACGTCTGCAGCCGAATCTTGATGCCTCTCAACATTGACCGTCAGCAGGTGGTCAATGTGCCTTTTCCACATCTGGCCTGAGTCTAAGAGGCGTTGACGCCGAAACGTCTTCCAAATTAAACAACATCTTCTTTTCTCACTTCGCGTCCTAAGACCTGCTGTTCTTAACCTTCCTTGAGACTAAGAGGATGACGTACGAATGTGGTCCACTGCGTTCTATTACAACTGTTCGTGACGGCAACGCCAGTGCCCAGCCCCACAGAACACTTTATCATCACGCAAGAAGTAGCTACGCCGAAGCCCCTTCCTTGGCAAGGCAAACGACACGCATTGAGCATGCGATACTCAAGGCACGTTGTCAATATACGGTGGCTGTTGCCATGGTATAACAGTTAAGGTAGCCATACACTACAGCAGCCACTCTCAAAGACACCACTCACACATGGTATAAACTCAGTGGGTCAGGGCTATTTGATGCATCTAGAGTTTGAAGTCTGCGGCTTCAAATCCTCAGGCATTAATGATATGTCCTACAACTTGCAACGTCGGCGGGATTCCGGCAAGAATATTACAGAAATATCATGTCATTTCAGGCGCTTTTCAGCAAAAGGTAAAACGTGTGAAATCAGTAGAACTGCTTTATTCTGTCCAATTAATTGAGACAAGCTGTCGTAGTCGGAGTATCTATTTTTCAACAAAACTAGAAGATCGACAAAAACTCTTCTGACGGGAATTCCCCTTCCAGAGCAAGCACACAGAAAGAAGTGACTGTAGGCACTCAACCTGAAAAGGGCTAAGGAAATTCTACCTAGATAAACAAAAGGGAACAGGCTAGAGACAGCTCCCGGCCTCACCTTATGTGAGTAGTTAAAACGCCACCCTCCCTTGCAGTACTTGCACATGGTTCCACCGCTTCTCGGGTGGCAGGGATCATCTTCCGAGAGAAGCCATCTGTTGTCTTTGTGCCTTGTGCAGCTGGCTGAACAGAGCGAAGTCGCAAATCCACCATGAGCTTGATCCTTTTCTTGAAAAGGGTCATTGTGCTTTAATTGGAACTCTTCCACACTCCAATCGAAGACGGTTCTGTTTCCCTTGTATGGCTCTGAGGCATTCTTTGCCAGCGTTCCTGCCCAAAAACCCGCTTTAATGTAAACAAGCTTGCCCTTCCCGCACAGCAGAACCCCACGGGTGTTACTCTTGCACTTGCAGACAAGTGGTGATTTTGACTCGAGCGCCATCCTGGCTGGTAGACTGGTCCTTGGTTTTCCCCGATAATGCATGGGCAATTTTGCAGAGTGTTTCTTAGAAAGCCTGTCAATATAACTGAGAGCCTAAAACCAAACAAACATGATGCTTTCTATTTGATGTAACGACTTTTTACAATCCACTCGCATTTTCAATTGTAAGAATTTTATTGACTGACTTGAGGGTGGACAAGAATGGTACAATAGAAAAAAAAAGAAGTTTCGGAGTACTACTCCTTCCTCAGTTTTTTTATATAGACACACGTTAATTTTACAGAGAGGCTGTGAGCACTTGGGACTCGCAACAAGTTGCGATCATAAAACAACATCACGACACTCTCCGCCTCCATGCATATGTGGAAGAAGCCCTGGCAATTAAAGCGAGGAAGCCAGCACTCAACCGCCGCACGGAAGATCTGGGGACAGGCTTCTT